>JAVJIF010017828.1:0-61813 GCA_038442645.1 Agave tequilana
TACATATAGATTCATGTTGAGTATATTATAAATTGAGGAGCTTGACACTCTTCTTTATATGATATACGTGTGTAGGGGGAGCTTCACATCTCCTCTTATGCATTACATAATATGCGTTATGTGAATTAGGGCTTGTCATCCCTCTTTCATGTAATGTATATGTATAGGGAAGCTAACTTAGCGTCTTCCTCTTCATGAATGTATATCTCGCATATAAATCTTTATTGATTGATTTGTTTAACCCCTTCTTGATCTTTTTGTTTTTGACAAAAAGGGGGAGAAAAATTTGTTTGATTTTATTTTATTTTTGACCCCTTTGTTGATGATTGACAAAAAGGGAGAAGTATTTGAGTTTATATGTATGTTTTCATTGCTTAAGGGGGAGAAGTATTTGTCTTCCTTGTAGTTATGCATATAAATTTTTGTATTGCAAATAGGAGAAAAAGATTTTGATTTATGCTTGTTGCATGTTTCATCTCCATACTTGCATACATATTCATGTGCCTCATTGCCATATCTATTATTCATTTGTCTATGCATGAGTTAAGGGGGAGCTTCCTTGAAGCTTTACTTTAATCCATGCATATATAACTCCATGAGTTTTGTCATCATCAAAAAGGGGGAGATTGTTGGCCCAAAGGCCCATCACTCTAGTTTTGATGATGATCAACTCATGTAGTTATGTTTACTAATGATCTTGTATTTAATTAGTGACAGATTTATGATCAAGATCTTAGTAGGTGTGGAGCTTCAACAAAGGATTTAAAGTCAAGTTTTGGAGCTAGCACCAGTTGATTCACGAGCCTATGCATCAAGACCACATCAAGAGTTGAGCTCGTTGGATCGTGTGTGGACCAAGTCAAGAAGATGAGAACACTTCAAGGGAGACTTTAATATCAAGACTTGTGTTTAGGTTTGTTTTTATAAGATTTTGTTTTAGTTAAAATGTAAAGGATAGAATAGTTGGTGGATTGCTCAAGTTCATACCATGCACACACACTCTTGATAGAATTGTTTTCATAAAAGATTTTTTGTTTAGAAAAGATTTTTCATTTTGGAAAAATACAAGTTTGGCTTTTGGTGTTTCTCATATACTTATCTTTTAACCAAAACCATTTTAGAACTCTCGGGTTTTCTCGGTCGACCGGGCGGCCGACCGTTCTGCTGATCTGCTCGACATTCTTTTAGTTTTCTAGTCATAACTTTTGATTCTTATATTCAATTAACATGATTTAAATTGCATTTTAAAGATGACTTTCAGAGCTAAATTTAATATTCAATAATCATTTTCTTATTTAAATGTTAAGAATGTCAAATATTGGGTTGAAGTCTGTTCTTGTTCTAAAAACAGTTTACAGTTTCTGATTTGATACCTTTTAGTATTTTATTGATAACTTTCAATTCTGAATTGATATTGATTTTATTTAAGTTGCATTAGAACGAAGACTTCAATATCTACAACTTCATCCTATATACTTTATTCCCCACATTCGAACGTTTTAGACCTCAAAACTGTGCTCCAAGTTAACCCATTGCACAGAGGGCGGTCGACCGGTGGCCGGTCGACCGACGTGCACAGAACCGTGCACGTCTGGCAGTTCTGTGTGCGGTCGACCGAGCCGGTCGACCGTAACTAAGAGCAGTGCTCTCTGTTCTTCTGGGTCGACCGGGCCCCGTCGACCGAGGCTCCAACGGTCGGATTTTTGACCGTTGGCGGTCGACCGGGCGGTCGACCGGAAGGCCTGTCAGAACCCCAACGGCTAGTTTTTGACAGCCTATATATTTGGGGGTTTGTGGACTGTTTTGACCAAGATTTGGAGAAGTTTTTAGAGCCAGTTTTTTCCACTCTTTTCAGAAGTTTTCTCCACAAAATAGAGAGCAAATATTTCCAATCAAAAGGAAAGTTTTATCAAGAGTGTAAAAGAGAATTTCTTGAGTTTTCCTCCACCATCTCTTTCCTTATTTTCTCACACAAACACTTGAGCATCCATTGAGCTATTCATCTTATAGGTGTGTTGTAGTGAGAGTGCTTTAGGTGATCAAAGTGTTGTGATCACCAAAGATCTTTTCCTTGTTCTTTGAGGAGACGGGCAAGTGTGCTTGTGTTTGTTTAGGGTCCAAGTGTGGACTCGGTGTTTTGAGTTCGGGTGCGAGCTTATTGTTTGAGGTGCGGCCTCGGCGAGCCGGTGGGCTTGCGGTGTGTACGGGACTAGGGAGTCCGAGGGCTTGTAGGTGTTGCGGCACCGAGGAGAGATCCATTGGGATCTTGCATAGTGGAAATCCTTCGTGTGTCGAAGGCGGGGATGTAGAGCAAGTGTGCTCGAACCTCGAAACAAACCCTTTGTGTTTGCGATTGCTCTCTCTCTCTCTCTCTCTTTGTCTCTTGTTTATATCTTACATTCAATTATTGTCTATCTTTATATGCTTGATATATCATTTGTGCTTAATTGATATACTTGCGTGGGATTGTTTGCTAACACTTGTATTCAACCAAGAGAGCCAACGCGGCACCTCAACCCATTCAAGAGGAATCTAGAGGAGTTTGTCCAGAGCCCTTCACGGGGAATTCGGCAACACTCTTGTGTTATACATAGTGTTTAGTGTAAAAGTTTAATTAGGTCATAATTATTTTTAGCTTCCGCATTATTTGCATCATTCATCATTAAGTGACCATTAGATTAGCCTTCACCTATTCACCCCCCCTCTAGGTGAACCTTCACACTAAATGCGAAATTAAAAACTATTATGATGCAAACTAAACTTATTACACTAAACACCATGTATAACACAAGAGTGTTACCGAATTCCCCGTGAAGGGCTCTGAACAAACTCCTCAAGATTCCTCTAAATAAGAGTTGAGGTGCCGCGTTGGCTCTCTTGGTTGAATACTAGTGTAGCAAACAAACCCCAAGCATGTATCAATTAAGCACAATATGAATATCAAGCATGAAAAGATAAGCACAATAATAGCATGCAAGATATAAACAAGTAAGGGAGAGAGAGAAAGAGCAATCGCAAACACGGGAGATTTGTTTCGAGGTTCGAGCACTCTTGCTCTACATCCCCGCCTTCACACTTGAAGGATTTTCACTAGAATCAATCCACCGGATCGCTCGGTGCTGCAACACCTACAAGCTCTCGGACTCCCTAGTTCGTACACACCGCAAGCTCTCTAGCTCGCCAAGGCCGCACCTCAAATAAAGAGTTCACACATGAACTCGGAACACCGCGAACCCGCAAGTCCGTCTCCTCAAAGTACAAGAAAGATCTCTTGGTGATCTAAACACTTTGATCACCAATAAACACTCTCACAAAAACACTCCTATAGAATGAATATGTCATGGATAGCTCAAGTATTTGTAAGAAAAACAAGGATTGAGATGGTGGAGGAAAACTCAAGGAAATCACTTTGAAAACCACTTGATAAACTCCCCTTTTGATTGGAAGTATTAGCTCTTAATTTAGTGGAGAAAACTCTTTTAATAAAGTAGGAAAAACTGGCTCAAACCCACTAAAATCTTATCGAAAATAGCCCCCAAATGCCCCAATTTATAGAGCTAGAAAAACTAGCCGTTAGGAGCCAGATAGCCTGACGGTCGACCGCCGGTCGACCGCCAACGGTCAGATTTCTGACCGTTGGGGCAGTGGTCGACCGGTGGTCCGTCGACCGAGGCTGGGGAATAGAGAGCAGACTCTCTGCCGGTCGACCGACCCGGTCGACCGGGGCTTTCCAGAGAGCAAGGCTCTCTGGTCGGTCGACCGTCCCGGTCGACCGGCCCTCCAGCCAAACTCGTGCACGTCTGTGCACATCGCGCGGTCGACCAGCCCGGTCGACCGGCTGAGCCAGTTCAGGGATTTTAGGGAAAGAAAACTTGGTCATTTTGGCTCAAATAAAATCCCATAAAATCATGAAAAATCTACAAAAATAGTTTTACCATATACTTTGATAAATAAACATGCTTGCACAAAATCAAGGCATGTTACAAATAATTTGGACTATTTTTGTAACTTGAAAATTTTGACTAAAAACAAAAACTGTATTTTTTCAAAATTGATTTTTCCAAAACTTATTTTTCTTCAAATACAAAAATAAGATATTTAAACAACTTTTAAAGCATAGAGTGTATGGAATTGATCCACTATACAAATATGGTGAAATATCTATGTTTTTGACATTAAGCACTAAATACGGTTTTGGTTAAAACATGTAAACTAGAATACCAAAAAATCAAACCGGTATTTTTCAAAAGAAAACTCTTTTGTATTTTTCTAAAATGAAAATTCTTTTATGAAAAACATATCTATATCAAGAGTGTGTGTGTGTGTATATGGTATACTTGAGCAATCCACCAACTATTCTATCCTTTACATTTTATCTAAAAATAAAATCTTATAAAAACAAACCTAGACACAAGTCTTGATCTTCTTGAAGTTTTCACTTGAAGTCTTCTCATCTTCTTGACTTAGTCCAAACTCGATCCAAAAGCTAGACTCCTCTTGAGTACTTGATGTATTCTTGATGCACAAGCTCTTGAATCAAACCGTGCTAGCTCCAAAACTTGACTTTAAATCCTTTGTTGAAGCTACACACCTACTAAGATCTTGATCACAAATCTAAAACTAATTAAATACAAGATCATTATTAACATAACTACATGAGTTGATCATCATTAAAACTAGAGTGATAGGCCTTTGGGCCAACATCAGGTAGATGTCCAGAACCATTTGTCAATTTCTGAAAGAGTGTGACATTGTCGCTTAGTGCACCATATCAGGGACACTTTATCAAAAATGAAATTTCTGAGAGATAAAATCACACATTAAAGGATATGATTAGGAGTATGATAGCTCACATTACTCTATCAGAGTCATTATATAGTGAAGCTTTAAAGATAGTTGTCACCTTCTTAATAGAGTACCAAATAAAATAGTAACTAAAACCCTATATGAGTTATGAAATCTCTTAGTATTAGGCATCTACATGTTTGGGGTTGTCCAGCGGAAGCTCGACCATATATACCATATGAGAAGAAGTTGGACTCAAGGACAGTTAGCTGTTTATTCGTAAGATATTCTGAGAAGTATAAAAGCTTTAAGTTTTATTGTCCCTCTACTAAGAATATAAAATCGGATTGCTAAATTTATTGAGAAAATTCAGAATAGTGGGAGTTAACTATATAAGAATTTCACATTTGAGGAAAAATAAATTGTTATACTCATGACAACTGTTCCAAATAATGAAATAGTTGTTCTACCCCAGCATGAAAATACAGGTGTACCCTTATAAGGTACATATATAGTTCATCCTGAAGTAGATCATGCTGATGAGGTAGAACATAAAAATTCTCAACCACAAGTACCTAATGGATCAATTAGGGAGAGGAGATCAGTCATTACAAATGACTATATAGTTTATCTCCAAGAGCATAAGTTTGAGATAAGGTTGGAGGATGACACCACATCCTTAATGAGGCCAAACTCAGCGTTCACTTCACTAAGTGGTCAAATGCCATGAAATACGAGTTAAAATCTATGAAAGACAATGATGTTTGAGATTTAGTAGAGTTGCCTAAAGGAAAGAAACCGATTAGTTGTAAATGAGTATTCAAAACTAAGCGGGATTCGAAAGGTAATGTCGAGGTATAAGGTACATCTTGTCACAAAGGGATTCACTTAAAGAGAGAGCATTGACTATAATGAGACTTTCTTTCATATTTTCATGAAGCATTCTTTTAGAATTATTATGGCAATGGTGGCTCACTTTGACATGGAGTTATACCAAATGGATGTTAAGATTGCCTTTCTTAATGGTAGTAATGAGGAAGAAATCTGTATGGTGCAATCAGAAAGTTTTAAAGTGAAAGTTTCATAATATTTGGTTTGCAAATAAAAAAATTCATTTATGGTCTAAATCAAGCATCCCTTCAATGGTATTTGAAATTTAGTCATGTAATATCTGATTTCGGTTTTAAGGAGATTGTAGATGATCAATGCATTTACCATAAATTTAAAGAGAGTAGACTTAAATTTCTTGTGTTATGTGTGGATGGCATTCTACTAACAAGTAACGATATGATTCTTTTACTTGAGTGCAAGAGTTTTCTCTCCAAAAATTTTGAGATGAAAAATCTTGGAGACGCTTCTTTTGTGATAGACATCGAGATTCAACGTGACAGAACACGTGGAATATTAGGTTTATCGTAAAAGGTTTATATCGATAAGGTGCTAGATAGATATGGCATGAAGAATTGCTTAAGTTGAGTTTACTTCAATGTCTCAAGAACGACCTACAGGAAGAGCAAATGAAAGATATTCCTTATGCATCTACGATTGAAAGTCTGATGTATGCTCAAGTTTGTACCCATCCAAACATAGCATATACCAATGAGAAACTTGGCAGATACTTGATTAATCTTGGGATTAATCACTGGAAGATTGCCAAGAAGGTAATGCAATATCTATAAAAGATTAAAGGAAATCTGATCAGTTGCAGCTGATTGGATACGCAGATTCAGATTAAGCTAGATGTATCGACATTAAGAAGTCCACTTCATATTACATTTTTCTTATTTTAGAAAGATAATGGATTTAGTCGAGAGGCCATTACAACTACACTGTGATAATAAAAGCTATAGAGCTCTACTATTATAGTGACAAGAGTTTAGTAAAGTCGAAGCATATCGACATCAAGTTTCTTATCATCAATGATAAAGTTCGGAATCATATTTTGTCTGTTGATAGTGATAGCACTATTCTTAACATTACAGATCCACTCATTAAAGGACTTCCACCTAAAGTCTTCTTAAGAGCATATTGCTCATATAGGGATGGCTAGTAATGATGATATCCTAATTTAGTGGGAGTGGATAATTTCATGTAGCAGACATTATTTCTAAGTACACTTTATGTATATTTATTGATTCTGATAATAAAGTATAACTGCTTTTCCTAAAATGTACTTTTACGTATTTGAGTTCGTTGAATTAGCAGTTGACTCGTTGGAGTCATAAAGATAGACTCGTTGGAGTCATAAAGTGAAAACCAATTGGAATTGTACCTTATTTGATCAAAGGACATTTCCATGTCACACGTCCACATTTGATCTATGTCATTAGGGTTCTGAAACTTGTGATGTGGAAGATCCTATCTTGATTATACAAAAGATAACGACAGCCATGTTCGGTGGCAGGGCACTTAATGGACCAGATTGTTCTGAAACGTGGTTTGTTAGCGGTTAAAGTTTTGACGTCATAAAATTATGCATAATATCTATTCAGTACGACTTGCTTTGCCCGAGTGGGAGATTGTTAGACTTATTATGTTTTAAAGTCTAATTATTTGGGCCTAATCAAGTCAATTGGATATTTGCACCTGCCCACTTAACCTATGTTGTTTGACCTAATAAAGAATTGATCAAACATAAATGGTTTGGGTCTATACACATTTTCAATTACACCATGAGTGTATTTAAATTAAAATGTGGGACTCATGTATACGTGTAAAAGTCGTGTTATAAATCTAGGGCCTAGATCTATGATGAGTTGAACTAGGGTTCCTTGATGCTATATATATCATGGGTAGGGTTCCCTCTCTACATACAATGGACATCTCTTTTGAAGGTCTCTCATCTCCTCTAAAGATAAAGAAGAGAACTTGGTGGCTAGAGAGAAGAATTCTCTCCCTCAACTCCGGCGTCCTCGAGATCGTGCAACGTTCGGCATCCCTTTCGTGATCGAATCAGATATGCCTAAAACCCTCCTTCCCTTTGATCATGATAAAGAGGCTTACAGTATATGTATAGATCTTATATAGAATAAAATTAGATCTAACACGTGTCTGCATGTAAAATTTATATGTCGCCAAATCAATGGAGCGTCTAACAAAGCACTATGTCAAAATTTAGGTACGGGGACAATTTATATGTTCGGCCATGTGTATTTTTGTATACATGCAAGTGTGTGCATGTATGCTTATATGTCTCCAAAGCAATTGTAGTAGCAGCTAAAACACAATGCTTTGTAGTTGATCATAATTTGGCTTCAGAGAAGCAAAGATATCTCTATCATATTAGAACTAGTTTTATGTGTGTGTCGAACATGTCATGTTAAAAAGAGTAATAACAACCCTCCATTTTTTTGATAGTTCACCCTATGTAGCATGTGGTAGTAGGTTTATCACAAGAAAGGGTCAAGTCTACAACTATTGATAGCTTATTTATAAGGCAATTTACAAGGATAACTTAATGAAGGGAAACATTCTTTCCTCCTCTCTTTTTTTTCCTATTTTTTGTCTTTTAATGTGCCTTCTCTTTCATCTTCTTAATTTTTTTTAATTTCTAGTGTTATTAAGCCAAACCCTAAAATGAAATATCCTCACCTGTTGACATGCTTGGCAGATAGGTGTACCATGCATGTGTGTGTCCTCGAAATCATAGATCAAAACAGTTCAATGAGAACCACATTTGTGTTGGGATTTGGGTCGAACAAATAGTCCCACATCGGCTAAACGTAGGGATGATCTTGGGTATATAAGGATTAGGGCAACTCCACCTAAAAGGTTAGTCTTTTGGGATGGTACCCCAAGTCCTTCAATTTGTTCATCAGCTTTCCGATTTTCTGGCCCTTTGCAGTGACTGTAATTCTTTTGCTCCTTCACTAAATGATTTACACAAGTAGTAACTCCCAGAAGCTTGCTTATTCTACTACTATATAAATTCGCTCCAATTAGCCTACTTGTGTATTAGCCTGGCATTTACTTACTTTGTATCTTACGATGTCATATATTTTCTCTATTTGTTTTCATTGGTTCATACATTGCATTTTCCATGATAACCTTTTGGACAATGTTGTATGTTGTCATAGTTACCGTACATGTGTGTCTTTTTTTTTTAATTTCCCAAGCGTCCACATACATGCATTCAGTGTAAATGGCCTTTTTGTTATTTGTATGGGACATTGCCTTTGATCATATATCAGTTCTTCACTTCACTATTATCAAATATCAATTGTGAAAACTTCTGATGGAAATATGTAGGCATAGAATTGTATGGTATGTATCAGAATAGGTGGATATTGTAAAGACTAGCTTGTCCATATATTGGCAAGGGCTTCTTTTTTTTTAAAAAATCCCATTTAATAAATAATCTCCAAAAAAGGCCTCTCCAAAAAATTATTCTCAAAACTGACCTCTGATACGTCACATCGACGCCACATCAGCAGGCAGATGTTTTGCCTCGACAGCATGGCGCTAGTGGGGGCGCGCAGGTGAAAATTTGCGTTTGAGTTTGCCTAACCCGAACATAAAAATAGCTCAAAATTCACGTTTGAGTTTGCTAAACCCGACCTGCACTGTAGCTTCCAAAAAAAATTTCCTTTTTTTTTTCTTTCTTCTTTCAATTTTTTTTTGCACACACTCTCTCTCTCTCTCTCTCTCTCTCTCTCTCTCTCTCTCATATGCATGCAGGCGCATGCAGCCTGCATGCATGCGAGTGAGAGAAAGAGAGAAAGAAAGAGGGAGAACCAGAGAATTAAAAAAAAATTAAAGGTCTATGTTCGGGTTTGGCAAATCCGAACACAAATTTCAGTTATTTTTTGTGTTCGAATTTTTCAAACCCGAATGCATTTTATCATTCCCAACCGCTAAAGCACCCGTCAGCTATATGCTGGTGAAGGAAGTGGACGTGGCGCCGATGTGGCGTGTCAGAGGTCAGTTTTGGGAATTATTTTTTGGGGAGGCTTTTTTTTTTTTGAAATTATTTATTTAAATGTGTTTTTTCCCTATTGGCAATACAACTAAACTTCCAAGATGGTTACTTGATACAATTTCAAATGAGAGTGTTCCAGTTATTAAGAAGTTCAGAAAATATTCATTTGGGTTAAATAGGCAAAACCTTGGACTGATTGAGAAAATCATTTCTTTAAGAGAGAGGATAAAAGAAAAAAAAATTTGTCAAGGGAAACCCATGCGGACATCTCAAGGCTTCTTGATCATGCTCTTGTCTATAACATCATCACGAACTTGCAGTCTACCCTCATTCTTTATGATTCTTACAAGCAGTAAAAGCTGAAAATTTTGTAACTACACTGCTAGCAAGGTAGAATACTGTATTGAAAGAAGCAACAGTAAATCAAACAGTGATGTTGAAGCTCTTTGAATAGCTGTAACCACTGGTGCATGATTCTTCCTCTTTGGTTAAGGGTGGAAGTGAGGAAGTGAGGAATTGAGGAATTAGTAATAATTTCCTTTGGAACTTGAGAATTGGTTAGTAAGTTTTTCGGTGTTTGGATGTTGTTGGGAAGTGTGATTTGAAAAATATTTTGTCTTTACCTGTGTTTGGATGGTAATGTGAAAGTGGAAGTGGAAAAGTTGACCACAAAGTTGACCATAAAATAATATTAAATTAAAAATTAATTAAGAAAAATAAAAAATAAACTGTAATTAGAATGCAATTGAGATTTATATGGTCAAAAAATTAACTGTTTTGTGGTACAATTTATTACAAATGAGATTTACATGACCACAAAATTAACTATAGCACTCTGGAAATGAGGAAATGGTTGTGTAAAAGAGAAAAGATAAAAGGAAAAGAGGTTTTCTTATTTTCCTTTTTCGGTGTTTGAATAGATAGAGAAGTGAGCAATTATACTTCCCTATTTCCTTACTTCCGCCCATCCTCGACGTAAAGCTACTGTTATGATCTGTTTCTTCAATTGTTCTCGTGCTAGCTGCTAGTCCACCTTATATTCTGCTAGGGATTTCATCTTCTTATCAGAAGTCTCCAGCAAACATTAGTCTGCTGCCTATTATATGAGTCCCTATGGATCAGATAATAGAACTTGCAATTTAGTCCCCCAAAGAAACTCATAGATTGGCTCACATTGTTAGAGACTTGTATCAGATTAAACTAATTGTTGGAACCTGTATCCTAAAACCCTTGAAAATGCTATATTCAAATTCTCTTGTATATACATGATGAATAGACATCCTTGATACTGCACTGTGAAGATCCATCTTTGTTTCATAACAATTGCACAAAGCCTGGGTTGTGTAATTGGCCACTTCATTTTTCTCACATGGAACTTAATTTATTCCCCAATCAAAAGTCTATGTCAATTTTTTTCCTGGTTGCTATAGCATTTGGTATATTGCTATGATGAAATAGAGATATTAACAAGCGAGTTCCAGGAAAAGTTGTATTGAACAAAAATGTGTAGCAGTACACATCTTTCAGGTAACAGGAAGCAGAATTCATGTCAGCTTTGAGACACAATGTGATCTGCCTTTTGAGGCTTCTCAAATTTTGGCTTGAGTAGCCTGCAACCATTGAAAAACTCGCCTGTTCCTAACACATCGAAATTTAACATATCGCTCTCAGCTAGCACTTTGTGTTCAAAGCTGGTTTTATTTGGAAGTTTCACGAGTTCAAGACTCGTTTGAGTTTATTTTCAGACAACAAGGTTTATTTGATACTGCTCTAGTGAACTAAAACCAAGGAGACTGAAGCCATACTTCTAAGCCACAAGCTCCAGAGCTTTTCGTATCATTCTACAATATCATTTGGTCATATGGCAGAACAAGCTTCCATGTTCTCTTTCTTTGAAGCACATTCAGTCTGAATCAGTTCTAACTATTCTCATAGAAATGATTGGTAGATCAACAAAGCCCCAGCTATATAAAGCAAGCAAACTACTAGTACATTCAAAATCAGTATTATACAACAAGCTTTTGCAAAAACATTCATGAACAGGGAACATAAAGATATATATTGGACTGAACTTGATTATATCCTGCAAGTTTATTCGTACATGCACTATTAATTTGTCCATGGAAAGACGTCTTGTTCAGAACCGCATCTAACCAAAAGTTACAAGTCGATACAATCAGACAACATCTCTTAAGCTATGCCCAGGCTACGCCTTTAACATGTATATCAATTCATCAAGTATGGTAACAGAGAGGACAGATAGATATTCCAATCACAAAGGCGACTGTGACCCTCCTAGCTTCAATGCTCTTCAGATCTTCTAGGTGATGAAAAAGATCTTACACATCAAAGTACCGCAAGAATATTAGAAATGCAACTCTGGCCATCCAGTGACATCACTATCATCATCACTGAACTTTTCCAAGACTGTAAGCTTCAATCACATAAATTAAACATCGCATAAAGAGAAAGTGAACAATAAATCAACTGCTATCTACAAGTTAGAGTTGGTGTGTTCCTTGAATACTGATGTGTGTACATATTTAAGTTTATGAATTATGATACCAAGTCATCCATTTAATAACTCTTGACGACCATCAACTGTCTGACTCTCCTACGCATGCAAGCGAACATCCACATGCAAAATAAAAAACAAGGAGTGTTTCAGATTGGTTAAGTTGGCCGAGCAAAGATTCTATTATCATATACGAGGAATAACTCTTCAATTTTTCCATTAACTAGCTCATTTCCTCCGGGGTTCACTTGTACAACTGCCTAGTGACTCCCCTGTACCTCTCACACAATCAAAACCAAGGAAGGGCGGGATGTTTTGTATTAGTTGTGGAATGGAACAAGCAAGTGCAAATTCAAAGAAGGACCAGTATCATACATGAGGAATGACTAGAAATTTTATATCAACCAGCTTATTTCCAAAAGGCTTCACTATCAGCCTCTCCATGCTAAGTCACTTCCATCAATTGGCCGAACCAAATGGGTCCCATTTTATAGTCCCAACTTCAGGTAAGCCAGGCAGAGAATGGGCTGAACTCAATTCTTAACAGACAGGTTTATATTCCCAGGCCGATTATGGGTTAATAGCCAGCCCTCCTTTACGAGGGATGATTAGTAATAAATTATATATTAAAAAAAATCAATGTATGTTTACAAGGGATAATAGCCACTGACTAGCAGTGCAATCACAGAACAAGAACTAATGCAAATCAACGTGTCAAGACCTTCCCCCAGACTAAAGATTAACAAGTTTGTAGTGAAATTTGATAATGCCCACCACACTTCAGGGATGTGCTCAGTCTACAGCACTAGATTCATATGGATATTTTCCATGATAGAAATGATTGATGATGATAAAGGTCAAAATCTAAACTGTGTATGTACGCGCATGTAAACATCTGTAACTGATGCACTTCTTAATTAACATGAATATAATAGTCTAGCAACTACAGATCAATCAACATGCTTAGAGGCAGTAAGTTGTATATTTTGAATTTACCTTCAACCAAGAAAACTACTCAATAAGGTGCACAGGACCTTTTAGAACAATGTGCTTTATTATGTTCTCCTTTGCATCACCACAATCTTTGTTCAATCTAATCAACAAGTGTGCGGCAAACAGTTCAAGATACACCTTCAGTTCCATAGTACAAAGCCTATCCCTTCTAGATGGATGGACACGAGAAGAATGGAAGGACAGAAAGGCTTTTAGTCTGAAATTACTGAAGAGTTCCTTTCCTTTTTCTATGCATTTGATAGAAGGAAAGAGGAGATACAGGCCTTTACATAGGACCTGGACCAAAACCCTCCCTCCAGTGGGATTTCACCAAGCGAGGATGCATTGCATCGGGCAAGGCAACCAGCAACACAAACCCAATTAGGGTTGGATTCCAGTCCAGCCCTATGGTGCCCATGTCCAATAATAACGAATTCTAAAATGAATTATGGCTCCAAAGCAAAAAGTAGAGCTGAATCTGAAACTGGAAATTATTCTGAACTTTGCTTTACAAGGAATCACAGATGTTGCTAGTATCCAATTAGCATTCATACCCATTATAAGTTTAGAGCAAATGGATATAGATTTGACATCTGTTTACTGTCGATTCTAAAGTAGATGTGGAAGTGTATGTAATTCATATCCAACCAATTTTCTACAACTAACAGATATTGGTTCGTTTACCTTGTCAACTAAAAGTTACGCGTCCAATATTTTTGCCAGTTAGGTTTATCATAGAGGCTAGCATCAGAGTTCATCCACCCCACTAGGTGGTGGAAACCAATAACAAGATGCAGATCAATTAAAATCCTTCATAACAACTAATGATAATATGGCCATTTGTAGTGAAAATTTGAGAAAGGACACTTAAGAGATATTAGAGTAGTTTAGAGTGATATTGTAATAAATGTAGGATTGTTTCTGTTATATTGTAGTTTTCTATTCAGACTTGTACTACTTATATGCTATATAACAAGGGCACCACCCATGATTGAGGTGTACCATCTTTCCTTCTATCTCAACATGATATCACACCACTAGCTTGATATCAACAACAACTAAGCCATTTGTCCCAAGTATTTGGGGTAGGCTACATGAACCAAAAGAGAATTACGTCGGATCGGGCACATGGATCAACTTTCTCCACTCATTCCTATCAAACAATATGCCTTCATTAAGACCTTTAGCCTTTATATCTTGCCATATCACCTCCATCCATGTTTTCTTCGGTCTCCCCTGCGCTCTTTTAACTTGCCCTAATTTGATACGCTCTACTCGCCGGACTGGTGCATCTGTAGGTTTACGTCGCACATGACTCGATATCAAATAAGAATAATTTTTTTCTATTCTAGTTCTAGTATGTATTTTTCCTTTCTTTTCTTTTCTTCTTTCCTTTTGAAACGGAACCCACCTTTCTATCTCTCTTTCTTCTCCTTCAAAAAGTAGGGTCATTTCTGTTATTTTGTAGTTACTATTCCAATCAGGACCCTATTTCTATGATATATAATAAGGACTCCATGTGTACCATCTTCTCTCTATCTCAATAAGACATGTGGTCACTTCACACTAGCATATTTATATGTACGCTACTCCCTTAATAGGAATAATGATGATTAAGTTCAAAAGCCAAACCTAGATAGTCCAAGTGCGTACAAGAGGGTACTACGATCGTCATTGTATGCTAAATTTCACTTTCAAGTGTGAAAGTCTCCTACCCCAGTAAGAGGAAAATATTTGCTTCCAGTATGCACTGAGCATACCATCAATTATAATAGATATCAGTCACAATCAACAAAATCGATTGGCTAATCTAGAATAAACATGATTAAGATGCTCTACACCTGCCATGTTTAACTTCTTGTGATAGTGGAAATCATTAATCATATCATCATCTAAGTTTTTGTACAGAACAATGGGTATTATGGAGCAGAATTCCATATTAGAAGGGCTCATAGGATAATTAACAAAAATTTACAACGAGCTATTAACCCAGCATCAATCCTCATGAATCAATGTCAAATCCCTGGCACACGACATAGTGGACAAAGACAGGCTAAGCATAAACCCTAATAGGCTCTTTTATTATGATTCCTGACATAACTAGCCTAGTACACCAAGGAAAGCCTACCTCATTTGTTGAGCGGATTAACCTCATACACTAAGGACGACCCTCTAAATTTCTCCTACGATGTGAAAGCGTCTAGAAGATGATGAAAGATGTCACTGTTTCTTACAAGGAACTCCACTCTTTCACGGGCACAATGAGCCAAAGAACCAAATGAACGCACACATTTAATAAGTAAGGTGCCTATGTTTTTTTTTTTTAACGTGAAGGCAGAAATGACTAGAATTATGGACTGCAATATTTACTGTATGTTCCGCAGAGTCTTAAATTGTGTACAGAAATAGCATTTGACTTATAAAGTTTAACACGTTCAGGAATTGCAATTTTGGAATATCGAAGACTGTCTGGATGTTTATCTTATATAAATATTAGAAGCAACTAACTAAAAAAAAAAAAATCTAGTATTGATGACAGATGAAATAGTTGCATCCCCAGCAGTATCTGTGCTCCTTGGTTAGAAAGAAACAGCAGGAAAATTGTTAGATTTCTTCCTGGTTGTATATGGGAAGTGTTAAAAGCAAAATACAAGAGCCATTCAGAAGATCTTATTAGCAATTTCCCAACAACTAAAAATGTAGATCTGACTGAAACAAGAAGTATAATTATAGGATAACCTCGTATAATAATGAAAACAACATACCTGTTTTGTATCAAAGCAAGCTACAAATTCTTGTAACGTTTCTCCACCTCTTCTAATTCTTTGATTTCCTTGTGGTACTTACAAATACGATACATGCACCTGCACATCAGAAAGAAGAAGAAAATTTTAGATGCACACCAAAATAACTTCAACATGCCAAATAAAGTAATATGGGTTCTTCAGTATCCACCAATAGAGAAGGCAAGCTGAAACACAGAGAACAACGTTCCTTTGAGCTTTGTAGATCTGCACGCAAAGATGGGACTTTGTAATTAAATTTGTTTGCATATATTAAATTATCAAAGACAAAGCCCATATATGTAGGTATTATCAAACTGAAGAAGCAAACATCTTCAGTGGAGCAAAGTACAGAAAGAAAACTGATGAAGGTAAAGCAAGGTAAGCTAGCTTCGAAAAATTATTTCAATTATTGATAGCAAACAAGAAGCACCAAGACCCTAGTATATCTTCCAAACATGCATTTAATTATTAATACATAAAGGGTAATTTCAATTTCGAGGTCTATAACACATAAACGGTAACTAAAAAGAAAAGGAAACAGTGTCAACAATGGTACAGGTGGAAATTGGACTTGGAAGTCCTAATATACCATATTGTATAGATATAAGTGAAATGTTACTGGTACCAAAATCTATAATCCAATTTAAGGATACAAATCTGTAATGTGATTTAATGGCTTCACTTACTGACTGTGAGAAAACAAGGATTCCCTTGTGCAAATCCTGTGACACCTCTTGAGTAACATTTTGTCTGTCTTCCTCTTTATCATTGAATGATAAAACATGAAGAGATAGACTTGGGTCCTTTGGAAAGAATATGGAGATGAATCATTCCCATTCAAATTCAATGTTAGGCCACTCAAATTGAAGATCCACTCCATTAGAGTTGATCAATATTGTTAAAAGAGCTTAAAAATAAATATTCAAGTGTTTGAATAGTTTAGTCATCAAGTAGGCATAAAATGAACAGCCAAAATAGTGAGTTGGTTAGTTTAACGGTGTAGAATATTTGAAACCTAACAAAAGTTGGTGTGTAAGAAATTTTAAATATTTAGATCATGATCAAATGGTCAAATCGAGAATTTGCATGTCTAAAGTCATAAATCTAAGTAATATGCTACTTCCGGCCATTTATTTTGTACCTGTTTGATGCATGGACAAAAAAAATTACAAAACACTTGATTTTTGGTTTTTAATTGCTTTAAATAATGTAGATCAACTTCAACGGAGTGGATCTTGTATTTAAATGTCGTAGCATTGAATTTGAGTTAGAAGAATTCATGCTCAAATCCTTCCGGAAGTGGCCAAGTCTATCTCAAACATGAATACAAACTTCTTCTATTTTGGTTTCCCCCCTTGTCATGTATTAGTGCCATCTCTCTCCATGGCGTGTCTTTTTCCTGAATCAGCACCCCTAGATATAAGAGTAGCTACATGAATGCAACCATTATAACTCATTTCGTGTCTAAACTACATTATCTTAGTGGAGAACAAATCAATCCATAGATAAATCAATTTAGAAAAAAGGATTCAAGGTGGCAGTCACAAAAGAAAACACAAAAAAGTCTGTCACAACTATTTCTTTGGCATGTGAAAGCCCAAAAGAATATGCCTCGTCGCTTTCAAATTAGTTTGAATTTCACATTGTTTAACTTGGCTTCACTACTAATAGCTAAGATATCCATCAGACCGGAATTTCTTTTGCCAATCCCCTGGAAAATTGATGCACTTGCATCCTCTCAAAAGACCATTCAGCCATTCTCCACTCTACTAAACCTAATATTGACCGTATATCATTTCTTTATGTACCTCTTTAGCTCTTTAAAGAAATACTTGTTCTGCAACCCACCCAACCCCACCACCCCGCCAACCGCCTAACCTCCCCCCCCCCCCCCCCCACCCCCCCCCCCCCCAAAAAAAAAAAAAAAAAAACCAAACTCACACATACACAATGCTTTTTTTGCTGTTCTCTTCTTCTTCCATGCCCTGTCTTCCTCTCAATGGATGATCTAATCATAATTGGCTTTCAGCCTTTTTACAGTAGTTTCTTCTCCCTTCTTTCTTCCCTATTATACCTGATCCCCAATCCTCTAAAATCATAACTCCTAATCTCTTTACAAGTGCTTCCATTCCCAAAATTTATACAAGTTTCTTATACCAAGAAACATTCTAGGCCATCGAGAAAATCATAAAATCACAATCATCACATTTCTCTATTTTTCTTCATGCAGCATTGCAAACAGAATAAATTTTGAGCAATAATTAGCATAAGCAGGTTCCTATTTGAACCATTTCAAATATGCTTGTGTTTTATAATTCTAGCTTTATTCTTTAATTTTATGATTTCATTCATATCATCTATGATATTCGTGATCTTGACTATTTAATGTATTTCTCTCTTTAAAATCAACATTATTCACTAAAAAAATGGAATAGTCCAATAAAAATAGAACATTTTGACTACGCCACTTAAGAGATTTTTGTCATAGACTAGTCCAATCAAATAAAACATGTCATCATGATGTATTTAAATTGGTGACACCAAATGATGGCCCTCATAGATCATTATCGGCCACCTTAAGCATTTAAGCTTAAACATTGCAATAACATTTGTAATTTTATTCTCTAAACATGTTGCTAACTTCTGCTTTTTGGTGAAAAACAACCTCATATTCTATATGTAAATTGGTTATTGGGTTCAAAAGCTTGTCTTTGAATTTCAAATAGTTACGTCTATGAAGGAATAAGATAGGCCAAAACCAAAATGATAGGTCCTAGAAGATGACGACAAATGTAAACTTCAAAACTTAGCTATCTACATCATGCATAAAAAGTGACAAGGCTAGAGAAATCGCTACATCGAACTTTCCTTTTTGAACTTAACACACCAACATTGTAATCATCACAAAAAGAAACTGTGGAGAAACATCTGGAAGTTTTCATATTTCTTAGTCCCAGAATTGCATGACACATATCATCAATAGCATACAAGATTGTGCCCTCATCACATTGGACATTAAAATGTTACCAGGGCATATTCACGGATCAAGTGAGACTCATAGGTATTATACTGTAGCCCATGGTTTCATATATAGAACGATTTTGATAAACATTGGTGTAGTGGTCAGTTTCTGACCTGCATCAAGTTCAAGACACATGTCTCATCTCATCAGAAACTCCCGAAGACAAACAATAGGGTGCACCAAGCAGAGTTTCTCCCTGAGAACATCGCCTAGCTGTTCCCGAGGATACTCCTTCCAAGAAATCAACGGCCTAGAAGACACTCATCCTTCCGAGGAATATACTGCCCAGAGGATGCTCCTCCTTCCGAGGAATCGATGGCCTCGAGGACACTCATGCTTCCGAGGAATATACTGCCCAGAGGACACTCCTCTTTCTGAGAGCGTCGCCACTCCAAGATCAATTCTTCCCGTCCTGAGCAAGACGGTCATAGCAACCGACCTTATTGATATCCGCCTACATTTATGGAGTCTGTTACGCCGTCAGGTCATCTCACGTTTTAAACGTTGCAACAACCACTTCAGCGCAGACTGTTACAGAAGGTAACAGAAATCACTCTCACAATCAAGGGCATAATCCAGGCTGCTATGAAAGAATCACAACGTGCAGATCATATAATTAATGAAATCCGCATGACTCCAACTATCAATGAAGACTCCCCGGTATATATACACTGGGAGATTGACGAAGAGAGTAGACTCCCCTAGACATACCACCAACACTTCCTATACCACCAACACTTCTCCACGAGGATCAGCTACTAGAAAAAAGAAGAGATCAGACCCTAAAGATACAGAGAATCCTCCTCAAACCACTGTCCCACTGTAATCTGAGACTACCACAGAGTTCTAACTTTGCAGAACTCACTGTAACCTCTTGAAAATAGTGAATTCTTTCCCTCCTCCCCGTGATTTTTTTCAAATTGAGTTTTCACATAAAATTATGTGTCTTTCTATTGCTATATTATTCTCTCTCATAAATCTTATTACAAATTGAGTGTAGATAGAGTCCCCCAAGGTTAACATCATATCAGGTTTTGAAGTAAGGGATATGATATAACTGTATAATATCAACCAATATCAGTGTCAATATTGTCGATATGGCGATATTGCTAACATTGACATCCAATATTAACAATAATGATACTAAAAAACATTGGCCGATACTAATACCGATACCAAGATTTTAAACTATGCTCTAGCCAAAGGCATCTGTTTCTGTAAGTGTGCTAGAGACAGATGCGTTTACATTCTTTTCTTTTCGTCCTTCCAGATATGCTAATTTGCTTCTGTGTCATTAGTGTTTTAAATCTCGGCCGATATATTGGTATATCGGCCAAGATGCCGGTAGTTTCTCCAAAATGATACGATAGTGCAAAATTTTATCGAATATTATTTTGAACCGATATGGGCTGATACATCGTCACATCGCCGATATACTGGTCGATATTCGAGATGAAAAAATCAGCCGATTTTTCGCTTTATCGTTTTGCTGGGCGGATTGAGTCACAACCCACTAATGAAGCCGGTCCACCCGACCCGCTTGTGTTACATAAAATGAAAAAAAAGAAAACAGAAGGAAAAAAGAAGAAGAAAAACTGATTCCCACTCTCTCTCTCTCTCTCTCTCTCTCTCTCTCGACTCTCGAGCTAGGGCACCGGCGATCACCCTTGATGCCACCCTCTCTTCTCTGATTCCCACCTCTCTGATTGCGATTGCGATTGCGATTGCGATTGCGATCGCCCTCGACGCCATCTCTCTTCTCTCTCTAGCCTCGGTGATGCCATCTCTCTTCCCTCTCTCTTTTCCCTCTCGAGGACACCATCTCTATTCTCTCTCTTCTCCCTCTCGACGACGACACCTCTCTCTCCCTTTGACACAACTTCTCTCTGGACCACCTCTCTCTGATCAGAAGAAAGGGTCGCCTCAAGGTTTCAAGATCTGGTCAGCGCTTTCTCAATCCATCAACCAGTTCTAATTTTTCAGTTTCAGGTTAAAAAGACAACTTTTTCCCACAATTTTGTTCTTTTGGAGTGGAATTTCAAAAGATCACCTTTTGATTCATTTGATGCGAAATAAGATGAAGGTTTTTGGTTCTTTTCATAGGTAAATTTGATGGCGGGTAAGAAATTCTATTCGTTTGAAGTTTTTTGAATTTATTTTGATAGGTAATTTTATTTTTGTTTATTGTAGTCTACAAATTGATCCTAATTGATTTTATTTCTCCATAAATATTTTTTTTGTTTACTGCAGTCTACAAATTGATACAAATTGATCCTAATTGATCCCACAATTCTCTATACAAGTTCATCTGCATTTCATAATGTTTGAACGTAGACATGCACATAATTATTGTCCTTGCCATAGAGACAATCAGAGAGTATTCGAGATTTAATTGACAAGAAACGGATGGGTTGAATTTTGGAGCTTAGGTTTGCATTGTAGTAATTTCTTAGACATTTAATGATTTGTACTCAACATCTTGCATATGTTAAGCAGCGAAGTGTGGATGGTGTTTGTGGTTGTCAGTGTATTGTGCTAAAATATGTATAGAAAGAAGGCGAGTAGTTTGCTTAGTTTTTCCATTGGATATTACTTTTTAGTAGCATTGTGCATCAGCATAGATTGCCATTTTACATGTGTTTTTTTCTTGTTCAAGTTATTTTTGCCAAAATTGGGAATGTTAATTTGAATGTGGGTGTTGTCATTTGATAAGTTATGTAGCTACCATAACGTGTATGCTCCTTTCCTTTGGTGTAGGTATGCTGTTTTTGCAGCTTTTGTTGCTGGCATGACATGTTTAGTGGGGATTGAGTTCAATGCAAAGCTTGTTGCTTCTGTTGCTAAATCATTTGAGGTAAAAGTGATGGATTCTAAATTAGAAGCAGATCATTCTGCTAATGTGCAGCCTTCTAAACAACTTATACATTATCTACAATTCTAAACATTGTTATTATAAATAAGACATACTTGTGTTATTGAGGTATAATTTGACACTATTAGAAACTTTATAAAGGAAATACAAGTACTGGTTATAGGCTAGTTTCTATATGCAATAGCAATTATCTGTCACAGGCTAATTTTTTAAGTTGCAGCAAGATGTCATTTTCTTGCTGCTTCTAATGAGCAAGAAAAAAAAAGAGGCACAAATCTAGCTTGGGAATGGGGGAAGAAGGTGCCTAATAAGGCAAACAAGGTGCTTTGCAATTTTTAAAAAAACGAATGAGGGATACTCGTTTTAAGGAACACTTGGCACATGTTAGCAAGAATGTCAAGGGATGTTCTTTAGTTCCTGATGACGTGAAGCAAAAAGTATTGGTTATGTTAAATACATCGAAGAAAGTAAAGGCAAAGAAACGGAGCTCCAATACTAATTAAGTGAAGTGCGTGTTGGTGAAGATGATGAGGTGACAACTGAAGAATCATCAATTTTTAGATCCACAAGTCAAACGAAGGGAAAAGGACTGATAGATTAATTTATTGCTACATAGACTCTGGATGAGATAGCAGGCAATACAAAGCAACCTACCATGCATACCGTGTTTAATAAAAAGGGAAGAGAGGATGCCGTAAAGTACATTGCAAGGTTATTTTATAAAACCGGAAATGCATTTAATGTCACTTCGCTTCCCTCTTTCTTGCAAACTGTATTTGCTATTGGAAAGTTTGGATCAACTTTGAAACCTCCAACACCATATGAGTTAGGTGAGACATTTCTTCAAAGGGAAGTGACGGAGACAAACACAACTCTAAATATATTCAAAAAGACTTACAACATTAGTGGTGCACTCTTATGATTGACGCTTGGTCGGATCGGAAGGGTAGAAATATAATGAATATTGTTGCCCATTGTGTGGTCGGGACGGCCTTCTTGCTATCCCAAGATGCTTCCTCAGACAAACATAATAGAAACCATATTTATAAGGTCGTGGAGAAGGAAATTAATTATGTAGGTGTAGATAATGTGGTGCAAATTGCCGCTGACAATGCATCAAAAAAATATCGCGGCGGCAAACACATTAGTTTTGACACACCCAAACATCTTTTGGACATATTGTGCGGCACACACCAATTTGTTGCTAGCCGATATTGAGAAGATAAAGAATATTCAAAGTGTCATCGTGATGGGAAGGTCGGCGTCAGTTTACTTCTATAGCCACACTAAATCTATTGACTTATTGAGGAAAGATACTAGTGGAGAGATTATTAGGCCCGAAACTACTAGGTTTGCCATTGCATTCCTATCTGTCATCCATACGGGAAAAAGAGTTGTAACATATGTTCATTTATAATGCATGGATAGAATGTGCTTTTTTCAAAATTGATGCAGGCAAAAAGGCATATTTTTATTAGCCAGTAACTCGATATATGATATTTAAATATTTTGATGTCTATTTGAATGTGTAGATTTCGAAAATAATTGCAAGCAACAAGTTTTGAGACAATACGAATCTTGCACTTAAGGTGTTCACGCCGTTGGTGAAAGTTCTACGAAGAGTTAATGGTGACAAGGTGCAATCCATGGGTTTCCTCTATAGTGATTTGCTAAAATAAAAATTAAAGCGGCTCTTGATGATGAGAAATATCTTCCTATATGGATGATTAGTGATAAAAGATGGAATGAAAAGCTTAAGGGTCTTTGCATGGAACTGAATACTTTTTGAATCCTTACTTCTTTTATGAAAAGGAGGAGATTGAAAAGGATGGTAGCTTTATGAGTGGCTTCGTTGAAGTCATGCATGGATTTTATCCAGATGATCGTGAGATTATTGAGAAGATTGGACAATAATTGTCCATGTATCAGTTGAAGTAAGGAACATTTGATAAAAAAATTGCGTTGCAAGGAGAAAAAAATTACTAATCAAGTAAACTTTTAATTTTAAGAATATATAAAACAATTAAAGTTAGCAAGTAACTAATTATTTCTAATTATTTCATGCTAGCTCAATGATGGTCATTCCATGAGACTGATGCTCTCAAATTGAGAACTACGACAATGAGGATCTTGAGCTTGACAACCAGCTCTTCCGGTTGTGAAAAGAATTGGAGCACATTTGAGATGGCAGTACAATTACATGACTAAATATTTATTTTTTTAAATTGCTTTTTTTTCTTCATGTGTTCATCTTTTATGTAGATTCATACGAAGAAGAGGAATAAACTAAGTCCTAGGAAGCTACATGACTTAGCCTATGTTAAGTTTAATGTTTTCAAGAACTAAATTTCTATACCAAATAGAGATTCATTGGTCGCCTACAATGAAGAGGAAAAGATTATCGGATGGTTGGTACCCGACAAAGGGAATGGCGAAGCTAGTGATGGAGTTTTTCCAGGATAGCAACTTTTAGGCAAGTTGTGATTGCTTTGGGAGCTAATTTGAGGAAAAGTGAAAGAGTGAAGATCTCCGAGAGCGTTAAAATTTCTAAAGGGATGGCATCTTGTTCTTCCAAGAAGAGGCCGACAATAAAAGAGAAAGAGGAAGAAGAGTTGGATTTGGTATCGAATTCATCATCGAATGATGAGGAGCCAACAGTTCCTTTGGTTGATACCGATGTGTCCAAATTCGAGTAGAAGTGTAAACATGAACAATGTTGCATTAGCTTTAGTATTATATTTTTCTTGAAAGACAAATGTTAACTATTTGTAACTTTTAAACTTTGATATGCTTGCTTGCTTACTCTTGTTACTTATTTGAATAATTACTTTTTTCTTGAGAGATCGTTTTATTTTATTCTATGTTTATTGTGGTATTTCAATGATGTTTTTATATGATGTTTGGATAATAACTTATTTCTTTTAATAATGTTCTTGTATGTATTAACTATTGTCTTTATTTTTTTTATTTTGAAGGTTGAGCATTCAGTTGATTTATCTCTTGATGTATACGATGAGCTTCTATAAAGAGTAAGCATCCCTTATGAATTTATGACCCTAAATTTTCTTTAAATAGTTTCAGATGATTTATGTAGGCAATCATATGTATATTCTTTATCTAGTATGATATATATGATATGACGTCCGATATTTAATACCATATCGCGATATATCACTCAGTATCCGGTATATAATTTTGTCGATCGATATATCACCGATATCTGATATTTAAAACATTGTGTGTCATTCTTGGATAGTTAAAACTTACAGTTTTAGCAAAGAATATGAATCATGAATGGATCAAGTCATAAACTCATGGGGCATTATACCCTAGAAAATTGTCATTGTTACACTAAAGTGTGCTAGAGAGGGATGCATTATACTTTGTTCTCTTTTTCTTCCCTTCAGATTTCCTAATTTGCTTAGTTGATATAATGCAACAATGAGTACTCAAGGAAGAAACAAGTGATGAATGAAATGAAAATTGTGAAAGTTTCTTTTCTTCCCCAATGGCAAGAAGCAAAATCCCCTCCAATTCAAGTCCACACGCCCTAAAATGACCCCAAGTTATTCATTTTTAACCATCTTCTTCTACATATTTTCTCTTTTCTCCATAACGCTCTACCTCTCCTTTCCACCATTTTTTTTCATGTTCCAATTACTGCCCAACATTCCCGTGCATAAAATAACTGCTACAAATACTATACAGTGATTTCTGACCCCTCACTATTTTATTCTCGCATCAATTAAACAGTTCTAAAACTCTTTGACCACAGTAAGTCTTCAACTAAACTCACAAAATTTAGTAGTTGAGTTTTGGTTTTATATGCTCCTTTCAATGTTATCAGTGTTACATGAACTAACTAAGAATAGCAGAACTACAAGTTACAAATGAGTTCCCTGATTTCAGTACACAGGACTTTGAATTAACAATTTAAAAAATAATCCAAAAACAATTATACCATTGTGCTTTTATTGGATATGTCAATGACTGGACTTATTCTACAATCTACATGCACCTTAGAAGATCAAGATGAAAATTAATATTTATTTGCAATAAATGAGATAGAATAATAATAATTTCTACAAAAAATAGAAAACTATTTGAATTTTTATCATACTTACTTTTTTGAAAAGCATTAAATAATATTGAGAAGAACTTAAATAAAAAAGTTGAACCATAAAAATAGTAACAAATTATGAATGTAGTTACCGTGGACGCAACAGAGACTAATCCAAACTATCATCGAAAGAAGGCTCAAAACATTTGTTAAGACATAGAATTAACATGTTGAGAGAGAGAGAGAGAGAGAGAGAGAGATAGAGAGAGCTTATTACTTTGCTACCATTTTTATTGTTTTGGTCTTGCAGTTTTATTTTTTTCACTTCCCCTGAATGAGGGCAATAGCCAGGTTGAAGTTTACAAGTGTTCTAGGAGTGAGATATATTTATAAATATGTTGATGGATCTGGGTCTAAGTTGAAATTGGATCAATCACAAGTGGCAAAGAGTTTAACAAGATAAATAACAGAAAACCCCAGGAAAGTTAGCCTCGGAATCAGATAAGTCTCTTGTTTTTTTATCATCGCTTAACCTACTTTCTTTTATTCTATTCCTCCACATTGCTTTGTGTTTTTCACCTATGCCACGATCATACTCTAGACAAGCTTGACACTCTCCCCTGAAAAAGCTCATTAACAAAGACAATTTTTTCCCTCGAATACTAGATCCTTCCTTTCTCTTACAAATTCGTTCCCATTTCCTTCACGATAGAACCCATGTTAGAATCTGAATAACTAGAGATCAATTTCACTGATCTATTGCATTTATGCTCCAATTCCAAGAATACCTCTTTATGCTTTATGGTTCTCATAGGTTATGCAATCTTCACCATTAGTGAAGAAGTCAGTGCTGGTTCTGATTTACAATAGAAGGAATAATGAGTTGCAAAACTCTTGCATTTATGCTTATAAATATTTGGGAATGGAGATATTTCTATATTATGTATCAACATTGTAGTCTTCGTTAAGATTTTTCCCTTTTATTTGTCATAAAACTTACTATAATCGAAGAATGGTTATGAACAGTAACAACCAGAAAAACTACAGCTGTTTGATAAACGGAGCATCAATCTATGAAATCATTATCTATGGAATACTTAGGAGAATATCTGGTCACTTAAAACATTTTAGTGACAAGAAAAAACCATCAAATTTATACAAAATCTAGCATAAATCAGAAATCAAAGAGGGAATAACAAGTGAGGCATTCAGCATTCCTTCGTCATAAAAAAGTAAAGGAAGCTCACAACATTTAAAGAGACAAGTCATAGGCTTATTGAATGTGTCATGCATGAATGTTCTTAATATCTTATATATGATTTCAAGACACAGACACAAGTGCCATATTCTGACACAGATGACACAATGATGCTCTAGGGTCAAAACAAGGACATGCTTATGTATGGTGTTTTCAATGAACTGTTTATTTAAGTCATATGAATATATGTATTTGTCTATTTTCATACACACAAAAAAAGTAAACTGATCCACAACAAAATTAGTATTTGTCAAAATGAGGTATCAGATAACTTACTTTATATACCTTTTGAGTTTAAAGGTTTACAAATTTGCAAGTGTCGACATTCAGAGGGTTAAAGAGAAAATATGCAAGAGGCGAAGATGGGTTCAGTCTCATATAGAATAAAAAGAAAATAGTTAAGTGTTTAAAATATGATTAGATCCAAGATAGATCCAAGACTCCAACAAAGGTTTCCTCTTTAGGGCCATAGGGATTTTAGTATAGTTAACACTTCCATCAAATAAGTGGGCTCTATCATTATAACATACTGGTATCGAGTCAAAGATGGATTGGGCCTTATTTGTGATTTACTGAACTATATTTGTGGATGCATGATACTATAAGAGATTTACGAAAAATTGATACAGAGTTCATAATGAAGATTTGATTGAGATAAGGAATCAAAAAAAGTAAAGAATGTTGCACGTGAAGAGTTTAGTCTAGTTGACGTACTAGAGAAAAGGAGCGGGTTCAAGGTGAAGACAAGGAACTGGAGCTGAAAGAACTTCTGCAACACTTATAAGTATGATCTCATCTCTCCTACTTGGCATACTCATCAGTCTCTAATGCACATGTCCAAACCATCTGAACTGACAGTTTGTCTTCAGTTGCACTTACCTCCAAAGCTCCAACATCACACAGATTGACTTGTTTATCTATATCAACATTATTGTCTATCTACACTCGACCAAAACATGTTTTCTTAATCCTCAATATTCTCACCCTGACACCAACAAGCATGGATTCCCCCTTCAACACAAAGGATATTCTATGATCGCATGGTAATCTGGAACCACGTCTTACATTCACTATCCTGGTTTGATTTATGAATGGTATCTTCCTCAATCCCATCATATGATGAATGATTTGACCTTGAGTAACGAAATGATCACTCCGAGATATTTATTGGCCATTAATCTGAACCATACCCACGTCTATTTTTACCTAATTTTCTAAATCACATTTCATATATTTTGTTTAATCCTACAATTCCAAGTTCCTTTGATTGAATCTCATCACCTTTCTACTTTATCTTTTTACAAGTCTCAACAACTAATACACTATTAGCAGCAAAGAACATGCAACAATGAGACCATATCCGTAATATTTCTAGTCAGTTCATCTATGAATAAAGCAAAAAAACTAAAAAATTAATGAACACCCTCTACACAAGCTGATGATAATAACTAACGAATGCCTCCCCTCGAATTTTTAAACTAGTCATTACTCTAATATATGTAACTTTAATAAGTCTTAGCTACCCCCACACTTGATTTTTTTTTTTTCTAAAATCAAAAACACGATCTCCCAACAGACGCTATAACATAAGTCTTATCTAAAGAATGAAACCCATATGTACATCTCTTTTTCCACTTTGTATCTTTTCATCACTTGTCTTAGTAAATGAATAGCTTTTAATTAGGTTACCTAGGCTAGCACTCCGGCAAAAACCAAATTGATCTTCCCAAACAATCATTTCTGGTCATAACCCTTCCTAAATTACTCTCTTACATGGTTCTATGTCTCATAACTTTGATCTTACAGTAGTTTGTATAATGTACTCCTATGAATAAGTGCCAAACTACTACTCTCTACAATAAACACTCTTGATAAGCATCTTAAGCACAAGAGAGATGTCAATGCAAGCTTTGTCCCATCACAAGATCAACCCTCGCAAATGTGCTATACAAGCAATTAACGAGTTGTTCATTCACACAAAAGGCAGGAATCGTTAACCATATTGTTTAAATTTTGGACTTTTTCCAACCAAAATCTAATTAGATTACACGAGTAATGTTATTTGTCTACAAACTTGCATTCTAGGCCAAATGCAAAGTTACTAACATCAAAATCCCCAAATAGAAGGAAACCCATAAAATCAAACGGCAATAGGGAAAGAACCATACAGATTTCTCATAGCGATCCCTCTCTTCCACCGTACAAACCTGGGACGTGCACATCAGCCGGTGCTCTTTCTTCCAGTACAAATCTACAAACAAACAAATCAAATTCTCAATCTTTGAGAAAAATATGGAACTAGAAAGTTTAAAAAGGAGAGAAATGAGCGAGAGAAAAGAGAAGGAGAGAAATGAGAGAGAGAAAAGAGAAGGACCCAGGAGCTGAAAACCCGCGAAGGGCACGATGCCGGTGGCTGGCTGAAGAATCAGCGACACCAGCGAGACGATCTGACGCTTCACGAGCTTCGGCGCCGGGAGGGTTAGGATGAGAGCAAACGCGGCCTCCGCGGCCACCACGTAGGTGAGGATCATCCACTGCAGCGCCATCGCTCACAATAATTTCTCTCCTCTCACTCCCTCTGTGCTCCCAAAATCTCACTTACTGGAGGCTGAGATTGAGTTGGGTTTTTTTTGATGATGATGGTTTCTATTTGGAGTTCGGGTAACAAACTCTGCGGGGTCGCCGCTCTTTAAAGACCAGTAGGAACATGTCAAGAATTTCAATATTTTTTAAGAAAATACGTTGAATTTCAGAAAATATAAGACAAAAAATATTATGAACTTTTGACCGTTTCAATAAAATACTGCAAGACTTTTAACGAAAAAAGTGAAAGATAAATTAACCCCTTAATGTGATGAGAGAGAGAGAGAAGGCTTCAAGAGGAGGTAGAGTGGACGAGGTGGCGATCGCAGGGGGTTGGGGTGGGTTGGCAAGGACAAAGGAGGTGGTGGGGGCAGTGGGGAGGTGGAGAGAGAGGGGAAGAGGAGGAGGCGGGTCAGCTGGGGAGACATAGGAGCGAAGATGGACGCCGATAGGGAAAACAGAGCTGAGGGTGGCAGAAGGGGGGGCAACTGGGGGAGGCGAAAAGGGCAGACGCTAGGGAGGCGGTGTAACACCCCGATCCCGCGGATACGGAAACGTTACGGCGACGTACATACACAGGGTGAAAAAATCTCACGTACATACGCTAAGTCTCAGTACAGGGAATAAACATAATATACAATTATTCTAACATTAAATAAGTAAAAGAATACCTGCAAAATAGATTAAGATCATGATGGATATGAAAATAAGGATAAATAAGGAAATAAAAAAAGAATAATAAAGATACTTATGAATAATATAGATGACGAGTATCCTATGTATATCCCGTGAAATATCTGGTACTACGATGATATCGAATCTCCCACCTGAGCGTGCAAACCCAGGGTCATCAGAAAGCGACCTAGTGAGTGGTAAAATGAGGGAAGCAATAATATGTACTATAGTAATACAATCATGATAATATTTAATACATGTATGAACACCAATGATACAATATAATAATAATAACAATCGAAAAAATATACAAGTGTCATATTTTAACATCATCAATACCTAACATGTTATAACAATGTCATTACCACAATAGTATCCAATTTTATATCATTATTATCAGTTTATATGTCCGGGTCATACTACCAAAAATAATAGATAAGTCACTTTGAGGTATTATGTTACTACAGTCAATAGAGTTATATCATTTATATATTATTCTCAATATGCGTAATATGATACAGTATTAAGTGTTCCTAATTACATCAGTGTGTATAAGTAACATATAACAAGTTTTAATTGCTTTATATTTCTTATTTAATCTAATAATAACAGTAGCATAATGGTATCGCGATGAATATGAACATGTAGAAATGAAGTATGCAGAATAACCATACTATAGTGTTGTGATTATACAGTAACGGTGTCTACAGTGTATAATGAAACAGAACACATGAAATGCAGAGTATACGTGTACATGAACAGCGTGTTACCACATGAAGTGTAACAACTATCATGAAGTGTAACAAGGCATACAGGTGATATGATAGTGGATAAAGTATCAGAAATAGTAACAAGTACAACTGAACAATAATATACATGTATCAGGCAAGTCATGTTATTTATACAATAATAACAATCAGTACCGCCTGATATTTTAATCAATCTCTTTCAGTGTCTAATACCACTGGCAGTTCATACCGGAGCCCGCACTCCGGCCGAACCCATCCGAACATGGCATTCGGGTACCATGATCCGAACGAGAGAGTGACCAAATAACAAGAGTTACAGATGTCACTATTGTTTATATTATTTTATTGTGTTAATTGGACACCCAATGGTCAATGAGCTCTAATTGGGTGGGTGTATTACGTGCATACCCGGGATCACGGCCTTAAATAAGCCCCTGGCTGTTGAGACCAGGGCCGACCCGCTAAGGCGAAACAAGTAACAAGAGCTTAATGAGCTATAACAGACGTTAGCCAGCACTACCACGTCCCCTGTAGTGGGACTATAATGGATCCAGCCATCCACCCGAATAGATCTAGTTGACTGTCAAGTCTCCCCCATTTCCATATTGTATTTATTATATTTAAAATACACAGCATATCAGGAAGAATAATAGTGCATGATACATGTAACATGATGACTAGACATGAGCTATGTTGATATCATTAAACAGGATAACGGGAAATAAGAAACAAGTGATGTTGGATTTAAAATATCATCCCTCCACCACACATCGGATATCGATAGCTAACATGTCTAGTAACAGTATATATCAATATCGCTTAAATTTTTGCAAAAAATATTTCGTAAACTTGTCTCTCTTTAAAGATGCGTTTTCAAAACACCAACATTTGTTTTCTTTCTTTATAGATTTTGTGGGTACAATCCGCTGAAAACCCTCAGGAGACAAAACTCCTCCTCTAGGGGTAACTTAAAGGTTTAACGGCTTGTTGAACATGCTCAGTGTAATCGCGTCACCTGCGAAAGTGGTTTAATAACATTCTTAGTTTAGTTTTTTTCTTTCTTTTTCTTGTTTTGCTCGGGACGAGCAAAAAGATAAGCGTGGGGGTGTGATTAATATCGAATTTTGAATCTGTATATCGCATTTCCCTACCGATTTATGAATAAAATGATATTTCCCACCCGTGTTTTAGTCCATTTTGCAGATAATCAAGAATTTAGGGGCAAAGGAATAATAAGAGCTTAATTATACCTATTTGGGTAATTAATTCAGATTTCTTGGACGCCAAGCCAAAGAGTTTCTAGAAGAACACCTTGGATTCTCGTATTTAAAGCTATATCTGGAGAAATATACATTAAATATTGCAAAACTAAATACATACAGAAGGTGCTAGAAGCCAAACGAATCACGTGACCAAAATTTAGGGCAATTGGCCCTAATTTTGCTGCGAATTGCCGAGCAAATGCGGCATTTTGGTGGGCCCATGCGTCGATCGTGGCTTCGTCTCGTTATCCAGAGCTCACCTTTGCCTATAAATGCTGCAAAGATGGGCCAGAAATGAGTGCGAAGAGCTGTAGGCTAGGGTTTTCTCTCTATAGTGTAGGCTAGTGCAGTTCTTCTTCTTCTCTTTTTTTGTTTTTTCATTTTGTTTTAGATTCATGTATTAGGGCTAAGCTGATTCTGGGGGGAGAGAGATATATATTGATGTAATAGAGTGTGACAATCTATGTAAATGTGTCTCTTTTCTTCTTTATTGTAATCTTCTACATCTTCTACATGATGTTTAGTTAGTTTTTTTCTCATGGCAATCTAACTACTAACTACTAACCACTAACTAGCAACCACTTATTTGATAATTCACATGAATCTAAAAGTATCTACTAGGCCTTGCTTTTGCAAGAATTATTGATGGCTCATGATGATGAATTCTAACATTCTAACATTTAACCACTAACAAGCTAACTTGCGATGTCTTCTTTATTTCATACTCATCTTTACTTGGTTTTGATGATCTAATAGTAGCCTGCACCAAATTGTGTGGAATGGATGTATTTGAATGTCAAGAGCAATCTTATGAGCCATACTTTGTATTGTCTCTTGAAACCAAGGATTAGTGATGGCCAATGATCCATGTGAGGCAACTATCACTAAGAGGTTAGCATGATTAGTGGAGCAATTAGTAGTTAGTAGCCATAAGTTTTCTTCATTGTTTTCCCTCTTGCTTTTTATCTTGATTTAAAAATCAATTTCAAAACCCTTTTATCGATGTTTTCACCGCCTTCTTAGCTCACCATTGTTTCCATCTTCTTCACAACAAGTTTCATCTTCTTTTCTATTTTATTTTTCAAATTACTTTCCAAATTACTTCACTTCTACTTCACCTCTATTTTCTTCTTTTCTTTTATCGATCCGACAACCACCTCTCCATACTTTTCACATCGCCGTTTTCATCGCCTTCTCTATCATCACTTCTGAATTTCTTTTCTTTTTATTTTCTCATTCTTTAACAAAGAAGAATTGTTAATAACCGATGTGAATAAGAACTGTTAATGCTTCTATCATCTACCATCCCTGTGGATTCGATCCGTTGAGCTAATACTATAATGGAAGTATCGAGGGAACATTAGCACACACATAATTTCATTGATTTCAAAAAACACATATTTTCAAGTGTTGGATTTCGTATCGATTACCGGGCCACTTGGATTTGATAATGTAAGAGTGAGCACAGTGGAACCAGTGGATATGGATGCTCTTCTACCTATTTCACACGACGAATTTACAACCATCTGTATGCTATCGGTGCTTTCGTTTCTTGGCCAAAGAAAGTTGTTTGAAAGCCCGGGTACGTTTATACAAATCTTAATTTTAAAATAAATATTTATAATTTTAAATATTAATTTGACTAATAGGCATTGTATTGTGACATGTAACGACTAAAGGGAAAGAGGTGGCACCCCTTAAGACTCCAGAGAGCGATCACACATTTCAGTCGGTCACCCAGCCACAACAGCCTATGCCAGAAAGTGATAGCAGTCTGGCGACAGTGGTAGCATTTGCGAGGGCATGAGAAATGTAAACCTAGTCACCGTTCCCATCTTTATAGATGTATTTGGAATGGATGTTATGCCCATAACCCTCGACCGTATGACCTCGAGAGGTTCGTTGCTCGGGATGGAGATTAGAGTTGTCTGCATTTGTGTCTATATCAAGTGAGTCATAAAAGTTTAATCATTGTTAGTGATTAAATAATAATTATTTTATATTCAATGAATCTTGGTAATTTTTGAAAATTTTAAGTCTTTATATGATTGGTTAGTGGATGCGGGCTTTAATCACTTGTATGGCTTTATTTATCCATGTCATATTGTTGCGAAATTGATATGCTCTGAACCAATTGTTGTGACTCCCATGATCGACGTCAGCGGAACTTGACAATATGACAGTACTTGCAAAAGAAAAGCTTAATGTAAAGCAAACTAGAAATACTTAGACAAAAAAAGTAATAAAGAAAGAACACAAGGATTTAACGAGCTCGGCCCAAACTTGGCCTACGTCCACGAGAAGAGAACTTGAGAGAGCTTTATTAATAGACTTGGTACAAAAAAATCTAACCTTCCTCTTGATGCAACAAGAGTATTCACCTTCCACTTGAATCTAGCCCTAAATTATAAGAGTATTACCTTCTTTTTATGCACCTTCAACTTGCTCATCTCTTTTTTGGCTTCTTCTAGTCTTCTTTACTTGAGATTCTCTGTTCTAGAAACTCCTTGAGACTTGTTTTGGTTGAGGCAATTACAATGCTTGGTTAAAACTTTTATGTATAGGATTTTACAATACAACTCCGATTTGGACTATGTGATGATCTTGGCCTTTGGATGGTTGAAGAATCTTGATCAATCCTTTTAGGAATTGATCTCCTTAAACTAGAAGAATTTTAAACCTTTTAATCTTTAGAAATAAACCTTCATTGAATAGGAAAATTCTATTCATACTCCTCCTGAAAAGAAAACTCGCAATCGCCTGAAAAGAAAACTGCTTCATCTTAATTTGTTTCTTCTGCTTCAAGCCATCGTTTTCTCCAACTCAATTAAATTTTCTTGGATCATCATCTCTTCTTGAAAAATAAAGCAAAATCCTAACAATCACATTTTACTTTACCTATGAAGATGATACGCTCAACAAGGCTAGATATGTCACACGTGTAATGTTAAGAGGTGGACCGACCCAACGGTTGTATCTTGCGCCATACAATACGGGGTAAGTAGTAATTCTTTATAAATAAAGTTCAATTGTTATTTAATCTAATTTCTCATACATGAATTTATCTTACATCTCACATTGGACGTTGTGCGTGATTGACCCATCGCTGGGTATTGTATATTGGTTGGACTCGATGGGGGTGACGTCCGAAAATCAATTAAGAAACTAATTAACTTGTGAGTGTCTAATCTTGTATATGTTTTACTTGTGAGCGTTTAAATCAATTAAGAAAATTTCATTATGTGTATAAATATTTATTAATATTAAAGTTTTATTTTTGAATTTTATGAGCAGGGCTCTCACCATGTATATGAGTCAAATCAATCCAACCCAATGGGGTAAACTGCTTCATGGATGAAGATTCAGGTAATCCTTTTGGAAATCGATGATAAAACTTTAAGTTTTTACATTTATCTTTTATAAAATATTTCTTTTCTTTTAGTGTCCGCGTCAACCCAATTCTATACAATGTAGATATTATATTATATGATTTATGCGTGAAATCTTCACATTACAAATAAACCCAATTCCTAGAAATGTATTAATCATATTTATGTTTTTTGTTAGTGTTAGTATTTCAATTATATTTCTCTTTTTTTATTTATGATTTTTTAATCTAAATCATATTTATATTTTTTGTTAGTGTTAGATTTGACACAAATAATCAATATATTTGCAGTTCGATGAGAAAAAACATATACAGATCAGAAAATCAAGGAAGTTCAGGAATAATGGGTGAAATATTTGTTAAATTATATTAATGGTAAGTAATTTTTTGTGAATATTTTATTCAATGCATGTCATATATTCATGTCGGTTTACTTCATTGTATTTTAGATCAACAAAATTAAATTGTTTCCATTCTCATTACAGGGTAGATCGAGAGAGAGTACTAATGATGGATAGATAGTGCTTTAAAGAGGGTAATTATTAATTATTAATTTTGGTTCATTTTAGTGATTTTGATTCATGTTTTCACATTGGACTCATTGATTTTAGTGCATATACACACACATATATTTTGGTGCATTTTTGGTTCATTTTAGTGCATGTACATATACACATGTACAAATTATTTATATGTGCGTTGTTTAATTATTATGTTACAGATTTGTAACAATATGATAATAACATTCATATTTGCATACAGGTTATAGGTATTATGTACAAGATATGGTAAAATAAATAAAATGTACATACTTTTTGTGTTTGTTACTTTTAAAACCGACGAGAAAATTTGTTTGTTCATACATGTCTGTATCTTTTCGCATCGATTCTTGTAATAACTGATACTAAAATTAAACTTTTAATATCGGTTTCTACAAAAACTGATGCATATATTTTGTATTCCAAAGTCGGTTGTTACACACAACCGAAGTAAAAAATTTGAGTTTTATAATTTATTCCAAATTGATTTTTCACGTGGAAAATAATTTATTTCTCACATTAACTTTTGGTCAACTGACTTAAAGTATTTGATATTTCACCTCAGTTGGTAGCCGTCATGGACATTTTATGTCGCCCATATAGACATCAGTTTAGGAACTGATATCTATTATTTATCATGTCGGTTTAAAACTGACATGGTATCCTATTTCTATTATTTTGAGTTTTTTAATGTATTCCAAATTGATTTTTAACGTAGAAAATAATTTATTTCCCACATTAACTTTTGGTCAACCGACTTAAAGTATTTGATATTTCACCTCGGTTAGTAGCCGTCATGGACATTTTACGTCGCCCGTATAGACATCAGTTTAGGAACTGATGTCTATTATTTACCATGTCGGTTTAAAACCGATATGGTATCCTATTTCTATTATTTCTGTTACAGTGTGAAACGAAGTCTTCTCATAGATGTTTGACTTGAATTTGACTTCTTGAGCTTCAACTATTAGCTTAAGATATTCCAATGTGTATTGGTTGAAGTTGAGCTTCACGATATGATCTTGAATAACTTGTATCTTTATAAACACTTTAAGATCATTATTTTTTTAAATTACATGAGTTGAAAATCATCAAACATGAGTAATTGAATCTTTTAGCTATACATAAGGTTTCATAGAGCCGCCACTACTTATTGCCCTATAGGAATATGCTTTCGATTGTTTCCCTTACAAGATTAATCCTTTCGTCGTCATATAGGTTTAGTGTAAAGTTTTATATCTTCGATTTTTTTTGTTTAATTAACAACAATAAGAGCAATATGCATATATGGGGTTTCACAAATACAATGGGACATATAAAGTGTAACGCCCCGATTTCACGGGTACGGAGACATTACTGCGACGTATATACGCAGGTCAGAAATACCCTCATGTATATACGCTAAGCATCAGTACAGGTAAGAATTAGAGTAGGAAGCACAGTGGTAATATACATCCCAGCAATAATAACACAAGTACACAGTTATTATAAAGCATGATACAATATCTCAAGAATATAAGATCACCAAGAAGCGCAAAAGTAGGATGTACAACATAAAATACGGGAAAGTACTCACGAGTAGCAAGATGAGAATCTCACGAGCCGATCAAGGTGAGGCTGGAAGAAAGAGGGTCCGGACAGACAACCGCTAATCCACGATTTCGCTGTGCCACTCTGATCAGGTACAGCAAGGCCACTACAATCCAGACTCCAGGATCTGGACATGAGGATCCAGGGTTGTCAGAAAACAACCCGGCAAGTACATATGATAAAGCCAGTTGGCGTGCTCCAGCAGTCACACGTGTACATAAGCAAGTGATGTGTGAAAAATCACCTAGAGGGGGGGTGAATAGGTGATGGCTAATCTAATGGTCACTAAATGCGGAAATAAAAACTATTATGACCTGAATTTCTAAACTAAAATTCTTAAACTAAACACCACGTATAACACAAGAGTGTAACCGAATTCCCCGTGAAGGGCTCTGGACTAACTCCTCAAGATTCCTCTAGATAAGAGTTGAGGTGCCGCGTTGGCTCTCTTGGTTAAATACAAGTGTTAGCAAACAATCCCCAAGCATGTAACAATTATGCACAATAAGAATATCAAGCATGTAAAGATAAACACAATAGAAGCATGCAAGATATAAATAAGGAGATAGAGAGAGTGAGCAATCGCAAACACAAGGGATTTGTTTCGAGGTTCGAGCACACTTGCTCTACATCCCCGCCTTCGACACTACGAAGGATTTCCACTAGAATCTATCCCACCGGATCACTCCTCGGTGCCGCAACACCTACAAGCTCTCGGATTCCCTAGTCCGTACACACCGCAAGCCCACTAGCTCGCCGAGGCCGCACCTCAAACAATGAGTTCACACACGAACTCGAAACACCGCGAACACACTTGTCCGCCTCCTCAAAGTACAAAGTAGAACTTTGGTGATCATAACTCTTGATCACCTAAAATCCTCTCACAACAAATCCCTATGGGTAGATATAGCAATGGATAACTCAAGTGTTGTGTGAGAAAACAAGGAAAGACATGGTGGAGGAAAACTCAAGAAAATCTCTTTTAAACACTCTTGATAAAAACTCTTCTTTTGATAGGAAATATTTGCTCTCAATTTAGTGGAGAAAAACCTCTTGAAAGAGTAGGAAAAACTGGCTCTAAAATCTACTAAAAATCTTGTAGAAAACAGCCCCCAAAAACCCAAATTTATAGGGCTAGAAAAACTAGCCGTTGGGAGCCAGATGGCCTGACGGTCGACCACCCGGTCGACCGCCAACGGTCATTTTTCTGACCGTTGGGGCAGCGGTCGACCGGCCGGTCAACCGAGCCTCTGGAACAGAGAGCAGGGCTCTCTGCCGGTCGACCGGCCCGGTCGACCGGGGCATTTCCAGAGAGCAAAGCTCTCTGGACGGTCGACCGGGTCGGTCGACCGGCCCTCCAGCTAGTACTGGCGTGCACGCTGTGCACGTCGGTCTACCGCCCGGTCGACCGACTTCAGACTTCGGTCGACCGGTCGGTCGACCGGCTGAAGCCAGGAAACAGTTTTCTGGGATTAAAAAGTTTGACATTTTGATTGAAATAAAATCCCATAAATTCACAGAAAATCTACAAAAATAGTTTTACCAATATACTTTGATAAACAAATATGCTTGCACAAAATCAAGGCATGTTACAAATAATTTGGACAACTTTTGTAACTTAGAAATATTGGCTCAAACCAAAAACTGTATTTTTCAAAACTGATTTTCCAAACTTCTCCAAATACAAAAACAAGATATTTTAAACTCATTTGAAGCATAGAGTGTATGGATATGATCCACTACACAAACATGGTGAAATATCTATGTTTTTGACATTAAGCTCTAAAATTGGTTTTGGTTAAAAACATGTAAAACTTTGATACCAAAAACCAAACCGGTATTTTTCTAAAAGAAAATTCTTTTATGAAAACTCATCTAATCAAGAGTGTGTGTGCATATGGTATACTTGAGCAATCCACCAACTATTCTATCCTTTACATTTTATCTAAAAACAAAATCTTATAAAAACAATACCTAGACTCAAGTCTTGATCTTGAAGTCTTCACTTGAAGTCTTCTCATCTCTTGACTTGGTCCAAACACGATCCATAGAGCTAGACTCCTCTTGAGTACTGATGTGGTCTTGATGCACAAGCTCTTAAATCAAACCGTGCTAGCTCCAAAACTTGACTTTAAATCCTTTGTTGAAGCTACACACCTACTAAGATCTTGATCATGAATCTGTCACTAATTAAACACAAGATCATTAGTACTATAACTACATAAGTTGATCATCATCAAAACTAGAGTGATGGGCCTTTAGGCCAACAATGTGGTCCAGGCATACAGGTACAGGCAATGACAAGTAATATAAAAGAAATTACAGGAACGACAGTAAATCCGAAATCTAGCAAATACATGTATATCGATAAGCTGAATCGGAAAGCATGCATAGAAAATGGTGTCGAGAGCTTAAGTACAAATAAACATGCGATAAATATATTAAGCATGCGATAAATACAAATATGGATAAAACTAGTTGTATAAACTTAGAGTATGGATTCACGAGATTGATACGTCAAGGGGATAATCCAAACAAGGAAACCCTCATCTATATACCACATATCCTATGTCGCCATCATCTGAGTTCATACAAGTTGAGTTGCCCTTAGAGTAACAGAACTGAAAATCACCTAGAGGGGGGGTGAATAGGTGATAATGCTAATCAAAGGGCAATTCAATAATTTAAAGCTATAACACTCACAATCAAGAATCACAAGATGAATGCAAGCAAGTAAGTATGATGAGCAAGTAATAAGTGCAAGCAAAGTAGAGAATAATTACAAGAATGTAAACCAATCGCAAACACAAGGATATGTTATCAAGGTTCGAGCACCCAGCTCTACTCCCCGCCTTCCCCAGAAGGATTCCGACCACTTCCACTATCACAAAGATCTCAAATACAATGGAGTACCCAACTCCTACAATCTCAAGAACAAGTGATTTCCTTGGTAGTCAAAAGACCACAAACTCTCTCTTTCAAAAATCTCTTCCCTTACAAAGGTCCTTAGAGAATAATGAGTAGAATTGAAGCTCTTTTGTGTAAGGAAAAGAAATTGAAATCAGAGAAAAGGCTATTGAAAACCCTTCAGAAAATTGAGAGAATTTAGCACAAAAACCAAGAACTTTGAAAGCCTTAAACTTTTGAATTTTTAGCAATAATAGTTGTTGTAACCAATCTCTCCCCAAACACCCTATTTATAGGAGAGGGCTAGGGTTTAGGGATAAAACATATTTACTGATGTTTAGGAGGTAATTAGATCAAAATATATCCTTAAACGAATTTTTAAATACAAAAGACAAAAATAAACAGCTCTTAAAAATCTGCCCGTTACTGTTCAAACGGTCGGATCGGTCGACCGGGCCGGTCGACCGGTAGTATAAAAATTTGACCGTTGAAGTCTAGCGGTCGACCGACCCGATCGACCGATAAAACCTGTGAGCAAATAATAATAGTCCGGTCGACCGCCCCGGTCGACCGACAGACGTGCACACGGATACGTGCATCTGCCAGAACTTCGGTCGACTGGTCCGGTCGACCGGACCAGACTGACACAGACTCGGTCGACCGACCCGGTCGACCGGATCAGGTCAAAAAGTCAATTTTAAAAAGAAAACAAAGAGGATTTTGATTTTAACAAAAATACTTTTGAACAGGGATTAGTATAAAACATAAATATATATCTGTAGGCAAAATCTTGTATGCAGAATATTTTTGTATAATTTATAAGAAATTATTTTGGAATGAGCATGTGCGCAAAAACGTGTGTGATAGAGCTTCAAACCTATCCACTATTCTTTAACAAACTATAAACTGAAAAACAAATTACATGAAGACTTATTGTGCTATCTTCAAGTCTTTGAGCCATCCAATGCCTTGCTAGTGCCTTCTCTTCTATGATCCTTCCTTGATGTGCAATTTGCCTTCCTTACTTTGTGGAACTTAGAAGTTCTTGCAATAGCTAAGCGAATGGTCTCTAAACATGGTACAAACCTGAAACTTATCTTAACAAACTTGTTAGTACCAAATAGCTCATATTTGGTTTGTCATCATCAAAACACAAAACAATTGGAGAGTGTAACCTCTTGGGCCAACAATCTCCCCCTTTTTGATGATGACAAAACAAATAGGCTATTGACAAAAATATAGGGTAGGAGAAAAACTCCCCCTCAAATTATGCTATACATAAAACACAAGAATATGCTCTAGAAACTAATAATTGAAATGATGCACCAATTATTGAAACCAATTAAAACACAAAAATTTCTCTTGATACCAAAAATACCAAAAATGACTAAAACACAAGAATTTATTTAAAACACAAAAACTCATAAAAAACAAAACATATAAATTCATATGGAACCAAGACCAAATGAACTTATTTTTGTCCATGTAAACTTATTCTCCCCCTTTTTGTCATACATCAAAAAGGGTTATGAAAAACAGGTTTATTCAATAATACAAACATTAAGTTCTCCACAAATAAACGAAAATCTAGCAAAATCAAGAGGTTTAGTGAAAATATCGGCTAGTTGTAAATCCGTGGAAACATAATCAATATCTATATCACCTTTCTCAAAATGATCTCTAAGAAAGTGATATCTAATCTCAATGTGCTTGGTCTTACTATGTTGATTTGCATTTTTGGTCATGTGTATAGTGCTAGTATTATCACAAATATTTTTATATGATCAAAGTGCAAATCAAAATCAAGGAGAGTATGTTTCATCCAAAGGACTTGTGCACAACAAGCCCCCGCGGCAACATACTCCGCCTCGGCGGTTGAGAGAGCTACGGAATTTTGTTTCCTAGAGGACCATGAAACAAGACAATTACCAAGAAATTGACATGTCCCACTAGTACTCTTTCTATCTACTCTACAACCCGCATAGTCGGCATCCGAATAACTAGTCATTGAAAAATCTATAGTTTTCGGATACCAAAGACCCATTCCAATAGTGCCCTTAATATAACGAATAATGCGTTTTACCGCAATAAGATGAGACTCTTTAGGACACGATTGAAATCTAGCACAAAGACACACACTAAACATGATATCCGGCCTACTTGCCGTCAAATATAAAAGACTTCCTATCATGCTTCTATATAATTTAATATCAACATTTTTACCTTGTTCGTCCTTATCAAGCTTGGTTGTAGTTGCCATTGGAGTGTTGCAAGCCTTTGATCCTTCAAGCCCAAACTTCTTTACTAGCTCCTTTGCGTACTTGGCTTGGTTAATGAAGGTTCCGTCTTGCAATTGCTTGATTTGGAGTCCAAGGAAGAAATTGAGCTCACCCATGGAAGACATTTCAAATTCTAGTTGCATTACCTTCTCAAAATCCTTGCATAAAAGCTCATTAGTAGATCCAAAAATTATATCATCAACATAAATTTGCACAATTAAAATATCATTATCAACATGCTTAGTAAAAAGAGTTGTGTCTACTTTGCCTTTAATAAAATTATTTGAAATGAGAAAACTAGAAAGCCTTTCATACCAAGCTCTTGGAGCTTATTTCAATCCATACAAAGCTTTATCAAGTTTAAAAACAAAATCGGGATGAACATGATCAACAAAACCGGGAGGTTGTGAAACATAAACTTCTTCATTAATAAAACCATTTAAAAATGCACTTTTTACATCCATTTGAAAAAGTTTAAAATTTTTAAAACATGCAAAAGCTAGTGTCATCCGTATGGCTTCAAGCCGTGCTACGGGTGCAAAGGTCTCCTCAAAGTCAATTCCCTCAACTTGAGTGTAACCTTAGGCCACTAACCTAGCTTTATTCCTAATGACATTTCCGGACTCATCCATCTTGTTTCTAAAGATCCACTTAGTACCAATTATTGGTCTATCGTGGGGCTTAGGAACAAGGTGCCAAACTTGGTTGCGCTCAAATTGATTGAGTTCCTCTTGCATGGCAAGCAACCAATATGGGTCCGTCTTGGCTTCGAGAATGCCTTTGGGTTCAAAATGAGAAATAAAAACAAAGTTACCACATATGTCATGGAGTTTGGAGCGCGTTGTGACTCCTTTAGATGCATCACCCAAGATGAGCTCCTTAGGATGATTTGTAGCGTATCTCCAAGCTTTAGGAAGCGGTTGAGTGCTTTCCTCCTTATCCTCTTGAACTTCACCAATTGGATCTAGCTTTTCTTCTTGAGCGGGTGAGTCCTTCAAGGATAGTCTCTCCATGTCTTCACCTAGTGGTTCAATCTCTACAACATTCTCAACAACCACATTAGATTCTTCAAATTTAACATGCATGGATTCTTCTATGGTTTGAGAAGATCTAATGAAAACTCTATATGCTTTGCTAGTAGAGGAATATCCAACAAAGATAGCCTCATAAGCCTTAGCATCAAATTTACCCAAATTATCCTTAGTATTTAAAACAAAACACTTGCATCCAAAAAACTTTAAAATATGCAACATTTGGTTTTCTAGAATGATACATTTCAAAAGAAGTTTTGGAAGAATTTTTGCATAAATAAATACGATTCGATATATAGCATGCGGTGTTTACGGCCTCGGCCCATAAATATTGAGGGAGGTCATATTCACTTATCATTGTCCTAGCCATCTCTTGAAGAGTTCTATTTTTCCTTTCTACAACTCCATTTTGTTGTGGAGTTCTAGGACAAGATGTTTCATGCTTAATTCCCTTTTCATCACAATAAGTCATGAAGAGTTGGTTAATAAACTCACCACCTCTATCACTCCTTATTCTCAAAATCGAAAAACCTTTTTCTTTTTCAACTCTTTTTCGAAAAATCTTAAAGTGAGAAAAATTTTGATCTTTATTTTGCAAAAAGAAAACCCAAGTAAAACGGGAGAAATCATCAACTAAAACAAATGCAAATCTACTTCCATTTAAACTCTTAGTTTTAGTTGGTCCAAAAAGATCCATATGAATTAATTCTAAAGGCCTAGTTGACATGATATCCTTGATTGGTTTAAAGGAAGACTTGGTTTGTTTCCCAAGTTGGCACGCACCACAAATGCGGTCTTTCTCAAAAGTCAAGTAAGGTATACCCTTCACCAATTCCTTTGAATTAATCCTAGAAATATGGTCAAAAGATGCATGTCCTAATCTTCTATGCCAAAGCCAAGAATTTTCATCAAAAGCATTCAAGCATTTAGTAGAACAATCTAAATTAAGCATGTCAATGATATAAACATTATTATCACGAAAACAGGTAAGAATACAATCATTAGATTTAACATCAAAAATCTTGCAAGAAGTATCATCAAAAACAACTTTAAGTCCACGATCACAAAGTTGGCTAATGCTAAGCAAATTATGTTTTAAACCATCTACTAAAACAACATTCTCTATAATAGGAGATGAACCAATTTGAATATTACCAATACCGATGATGGTGCCTTTGGAATCATCCCCGAAGGTGACGGAGCCACCTTCCATGTACCTTGATAGGGTTGTGAAGTTGTTGATATCCCACGTCATGTGTCTCGAACAACCACTATCAAGGTACCACCGCTCCCTACGTCTTGGAGCCTTGGTGTGTACCTACATCAAACATTTTAGGACTTGATTTTGGTACCCACATTTTCTTGGGTCCATGAGGGTTAGAACCATTAACCCAAACAAGATTATTTGAACTATGCAATTTATCATAACAAAATTTAGCTAAATGTCCATTTTTGCCACAATAAGTACATCTATACACTCTACCATATCTAAAAGCATAGTGAGTGTGTGATTTGTGAGCATGGGCATTGTGAGCATGAAAAGATTTAGCATGAGAAGTATTATTTGAAGTGTGAGCATGTGAAATTTTAGCATGAGAATCTTTAACATGAGAAGTGTGCTTTTTGGAAAACTTTTCTTCAAGCTTCTTGGTGTTAAAAGCACAATCTTTCAAAATCTTTTCAAAATCAACTATTTTGGTTTTTAAGGAAGAAATTTCTTTATTATCAACAATAGGGGTTTTACCCTTACAAGAAATCTTATAAGCGTCAAATTCATTTTGAATAGAAACAAGATTGGAAGAAAGATCATCTTTTTCTTTTGAAACCAAAGCAAGTTGATTTTTAAGAAAAGCAACTTCTTTTTGTAATTTAAAGCATTCAAGTTTCTTATTATCATAAGTTTCAGAAAGTTCTACAAAGGCATGAACTAGAACTTCCTTACTTAGTTCATCATCTTCATCATCAAGGGATTGAGGGGTTACCTTAGGTGTGTTTGCCATGAAACACATATTAGCTTGATCCACCTCCTCTTCGGACTCGCTTTCCGAATCCCATGTTGCTTTGTAGGCTTTCTTCTCCTCCGGTTTCTTTGGCTTGAAGGAGGAAGTCATCTTCTTCTTGAACTCCGGACAATCCGCCATGATATGTCCGGGTTTGCGGCAATTATAGCAAATGATCTTCCGCTCATCTTTGCCTTCGAATCTTTTCCGGAAGTTGAACTTGTTCTTTCGGTACAACCTCTTGACATTCCGCACAAGTAGAGTTAGCTCCTCATCTTCTTCTTCGTCTTCATCATCGTCATCATTTGTGGATGAAGTCTTGAAGGCTATGGATTTCTTCTCTGAAGTAGTGGCTTCTTCTCTTGCCTTCTTCTCCATCTCATGGGTCTTTAAGTTCCCAATGAGACTAATGATGTCCATCTCATCCTTGTCGTTCAACTCCTTTAAGGTGGTGGCCTTGATCTCCCATGAAGAAGGAAGAGCCCGTATCACTTTGCGCACCTTTTGATCGTTGGAGATGACGTCACCTAATGAAGAAAGACCATTTGTAAATTTAATGAAACGAGTAATCATACAATCAATGGATTCATCATCAAGCATTTTAAAAGATTCATATTGAGACCTCAAGAGATCTATCTTAGCTCTCTTGACTTGTGAAGTCCCTTCATGTGTGACCAATAAGTGTTGCCAAATCTCATAGGCGGATTGGCAATGAATTACCCGTGTAAGGTCATCCTCATTCAAGGCGGTTAATAGGGAGTTTTGGGCTTTTGAGTTAGCCTCATATTCTCTAAAATTGAAGTCGGTCCAAGTGCTCTCATCACTATCGGGTGCTATGTAGGGTTTGGTCAAGGACTTAGCTACCAAGCTACCTAGTGATTGCAAAAATATAGTCATCCTAACCTTCCAAATGGGAAATTTAGGCCATCAAATTTAGGTGGGGTTTTAATGTTGTCGGCCATGTTTACTAGTGTTGAATGGATGAATGAAGGTGTTGATTAGCAATATTTTAAGGATCTCTCTATGGATGTTAAGCCAAACCTAGAGTCCAAGCTCTGATACCAATTGAAAATCACCTAGAGGGGGGGAATAGGTGATAATGCTAATCAAAGGGCAATTCAATAATTTAAAGCTATAACACTCACAATCAAGAATCACAAGATGAATGCAAGCAAGTAAGTATGATGAGCAAGTAATAAGTGCAAGCAAAGTAGAGAATAATTGCAAGAATGTAAACTAATCGCAAACACAAGGATATGTTATCGAGGTTCGAGCACCCAGCTCTACTCCCCGCCTTCCCCAGAAGGATTCCGACCACTTCCACTATCACAAAGATCTCAAATACAATGGAGTACCCAACTCCTACAATCTCAAGAACAAGTGATTTCCTTGGTAGTCAAAAGACCACAAACTCTCTCTTTCAAAAATCTCTTCCCTTACAAAGGTCCTTAGAGAATAATGAGTAGAATTGAAGCTCTTTTGTGTAAGGAAAAGAAATTGAAATCAGAGAAAAGGCTATTGAAAACCCTTCAGAAAATTGAGAGAATTTAGCACAAAAACCAAGAACTTTGAAAGCCTTAAACTTTTGAATTTTTAGCAATAATAGTTGTTGTAACCAATCTCTCCCCAAACACCCCTATTTATAGGAGAGGGCTAGGGTTTAGGGATAAAACATATTTACTGATGTTTAGGAGGTAATTAGATCAAAATATATCCTTAAACGAATTTTTAAATACAAAAGACAAAAATAAACAGCTCTTAAAAATCTGCCCGTTACTGTTCAAACGGTCGGATCGGTCGACCGGGCCGGTCGATCGGTAGTATAAAAATTTGACCGTTGAAGTCTAGCGGTCGACCGACCCGGTCGACCGATAAAACCTGTGAGCAAATAATAATAGTCCGGTCGACCGCCCCGGTCGACCGACAGACGTGCACACGGATACGTGCATCTGCCAGGACTTCGGTCGACTGGTCCGGTCGACCGACCAGACTGACACAGACTCGGTCGACCAACCCGGTCGACCGGATCAGGTCAAAAAGTCAATTTTAAAAAGAAAACAAAGAGGATTTTGATTTTAACAAAAATACTTTTGAACAGGGATTAGTATAAAACATAAATATATATCTGTAGGCAAAATCTTGTATGCAGAATATTTTTGTATAATTTATAAGAAATTATTTTGGAATGAGCATGTGCGCAAAAATGTGTGTGATAGAGCTTCAAACCTATCCACTATTCTTTAACAAACTATAAACTGAAAAACAAATTACATGAAGACTTATTGTGCTATCTTCAAGTCTTTGAGCCATCCAATGCCTTGCTAGTGCCTTCTCTTCTATGATCCTTCCTTGATGTGCAATTTGCCTTTCTTGCTTTGTGGAACTTAGAAGTTCTTGCAATAGCTAAGCGAATGGTCTCTAAACATGGTACAAACCTGAAACTTATCTTAACAAACTTGTTAGTACCAAATAGCTCATATTTGGTTTGTCATCATCAAAACACAAAACAATTGGAGAGTGTAACCTCTTGGGCCAACAAGAACTAGAGTGCCTCGGTAGTAATCATTATATCACGGAAATCATATGTCATAAGGCAGGTGTCAACTCAGAGCATAACACATGATTAAATGATTTATCATTATAACTGGAGAATATAAATGTGTTGCATTTTAAGTTATTCAATAATAATAATCAGTACTGTTTGATATTTCAATCGCCTCCCTACCAGTGCCTCACATCACTGATAGTCCATACCAGAGTTCGCACTCTAGTAGAACTCGCTCGGGTCTGATATGTGAGTACCAGGACCCGAACAAAGGAGAGACCAAATATCACATGTTCCTAATATTATTACTGTTTGGTTGTTACATTCTTATGTTATTCATCCGATCCATATGCTTATGTATGTGTTACCGGTACACATACATCTACTTATGAATAAGATGAGTTATTACTTGGAAAATGATAAATCTGATGGCTCATATTTATAGTGGGTCCCGTCTCTGCCCGGGACTACGGCTCAGGAGTTTAGACTACTGCTTCTGGAGACTTATCATTACGCGCCCTACACGACACTTCAGATATCAGGTTACTGCTTCCGGGAACTTATCATTATGCGCCCCACACGACACTTCAGATATATCCACGATTGTAAATATGACATCATACTGGTATCCATCAGTTTATCCCACCCCAGTATAAGTTGAGTGCTTTATTATATATATAGCCCAGTGATAATGTCTACAAGGTGTCCACAGTAATTCAATATCCATGATTATTTAATTTCGGGGATCAACAAGAGTATGGCATCATGGGAATAATATCAGGAGTCTTCATGTTACAGGGGCTCAGGAATACAGGAGTTCAGGAGCACAGGAGTACCAAATGTCTGGTAACAATATATAATAATAATGCCAAGTCCCCGAAAAGTGATAATCATGAATAGGAAATGTAGTACAGGTGTAATAGTAACCTGATCATGTGTCACAATATCAGGTCAAATGTACTAGTACCATGTGAAAGTATGTCAAGTGAGTGAAACCATGTCAATTGTCAAGTATCATATATTAGGTGTCAGGTATCAGGTGTCAAGTGATAACATGTCAAGTACCGGTGTCAGATATCAAGTGTCAGGTATCAGGTGTCAAGTAATAACATGTCAAGTACCGGTGTCAGATATCAAGTGTCAGGTATCAGGTGTTAAGTAATAACATGTCAAGTACCGGTGTCAGATATCAAGTGTCAGAGTCAAGTGTCAAGTATAACATATCAGAGTCAGATAATTTACATATCGGTGTCAGGTGAGTTGAATACAGAGTTACAACATCATATATTAGGTAAACATCCGGTCATGTAATATGATACAGGAAATAATATAGTTAAACATTTCAAACTCTTCACAACCATATCTATAGCAACAATAAATTAATCTTTTAATTAGCTTTGCGGAGCCGAACGAAGTGGGAATGCATCTAGGCATATCCATTGCAAGAATAATACCAGTTTAATGAATTATAATAACGGCCAACAGGTATTCATATAACATGTTAATTTTTAAAAATCACTCGCATATCATATATCAACTCGCATAATGATGCATCATGTAATAAAAGCCAGAATAACATTAATAAGGCATGAAGCAACACAAGAAAAGTACTGCTTATATTTATACCAAGTCCTAGAGTGACATTAACAAGGCATGAAGTAACACAAGAAAAGTACTGGCTTATATTTATACCAAGCCCTAGAGTAACATTAACAAGGCATGAAGTAACGCAATAAAAGTACTCGCCTAAAATCACCAAAAAAATACCGTAAAATCCTGTAACACAATAAACACGTTCATGTCACTAATCCATATATTAAAATATATATATTTATTAATATTATTTATTGAGAGAGAGAAGAGAGAGAGGAGAGAGAGAAAAGAATGAAGGAGAGAGAGATGTTGGAGAGACAGAGAGAGAGAGAGACTTTGTAGGAAAGTGAGAGAGAGAGAGAGTATGTATGTATTGCTGAAAATAAAAGAGGGGTAAGGGAGAGAATTTAAGGGAAAAGAAGAGGGGCAAAATAGGAAAGAAGGGAAAAGAAAGAAATAAGAAAAGAAAGGAAGAAAGGAAGAAAGGAAAGAAGGAAAAAAAGAAGAAGTAGAGGGGGAGTTGGCCGGCGGCCAGGTGGCTGCGCCTGCGGTCTTGGCGGCGCTGCCGCCGCCGGAGGGGGAGGAAGGGAAGTGGGGGTGGTTTTTGTTTGTGTGGTGGTGGTGATTGATGGTGGTGGTGATGGTTGGAGGAGGAGGAGGAGATGGTGGTGGCGTGATAGAAGTGGAGAAATAGGTGGATTTGATGGTGGATTGAAGATGAAGAAGAACATGGTGGTAATGGCTTTGGTTGAAATTGAAAGGGTGGTTGGTTGATATTTGGTGGAAGGAAGAGAGAGAGGGATTTTGGGATGGAGATGGCCGGATCTAGGGGCTGTGGCGGTGGTGCTGATGTTGGCCGGCAGTCAAGAGGAGGGAGGAGGATGTGTTGGTGGGAGAGAGGGAGGAAATGGAGAAGATGGGAAGGAAAGAAAGAAAAAGAAAAAGAAGGAAAGAGAAAGGGGGAGAGAGAGAGAGAGAGAGAGTATGGTGAAGATGGGGAGGGGATGGGCTACTACTGCAGCTCTGGTCATTATAGTAGGGCATGGTGAAGGACGGGGCCGGTAGGGGAGAAAGATGGGCTGCTGCTGCAGCTCTGGTCATTAGTAGGGCATGGTGAAGGACGGGGGCCGGTAGGGGAGAAAGAAAGGGAAGAGAAAAAGAAAAAGAAAAGGAAAAAAAGAAATTATTATTTTAATGCAGGAAAAATTGACTGTTTCAGAATCGCTCCGAAAAATTCTCAAAAATAGAAAATATTATTTTAAGATGTCTGGTAAAATCAGATTTGAGAAATTACTTCTTATTTTCAAATTAAAAATCCTGAAACCTTCTAGCGATACTAGTCGATACCAAAACCGGTGGATTTTCGATAGATTCTGAAAAATTTCCAAAAATACATATAGATAGAAAATGAGATTCTAAGAAGTAATGTGAAAGTTATTTCTAAAATTCAACTCCATTTAGAAACTAATAAAATTCGAGAATCGGTCAGCGATGCCGATCGACACCGGTTTTGAAGATTTTGCAAATTAATTCTGAAAAATTCAGAAAATCATGAAAAATCTAAAATATTAGAAAATAATGTTTGAAATTGAAACTGGTCAAATCTGACTATCGAAAAGATCAAATCGAGTAATACACTAGGATCGGGTCCCCGGTTCAGACTAGGGCTGACTCCGAGTCCACGAATCCGGATCCAATATAAAACAATCACACAAATAATCATAAAAAAACAAATACCAAAAAATAAATAAAAATACGATTGAAAATCAGAATACGTATCTAAGTACGTATTCCAGGAACGGGGTGCTACATTCCATCCACTTTACAAAAATTTCATCCTCGAAATTTCGATAAGGGGAAAATGAACACAGAAAGGATAGAGATAAGGATTATACCATTCAAGATATAAGTAACTGAGGATAATTCTCACAAATCGTCTGAACGATAAACTCAGGATTTAGACATCTCTGCACTTCTGCCGTATATATCTTCTAACGATGCTATGATACCACCGACCTGATGTCTGCTGATAAAAGAATACTGCCAGAACTTCAGAACACTGACCCATTCTGAACAATATAAAGTGAGCTGACTTGGTGAGATAATCAATAATACTTCTTTCAGACTGCGAAGCAAAGCTGATGAAATCCCTAGAAATCCATAGCACTGAAATCCATAATATAATATAAAACCTGCATGGCATGAATTTGTCCTTAACAAAGAGTCTGTAGTAGAATTACCGATGTGCTGCATACATACTACTTCTCCGAGAATAGACCAGAATACCGAAGATAAAAAAAACCCCGATAAAACTGAGCATAAATAAAGAAGACCAATAATTAAGAATTTCTATATACTGGGCGTTGCTATCTCTACCAAGAATATAGAATAACCATGGAGAATTTTGAAGACTGACTTTTGAATGATAACCCGACTGTAGATGAAACATTAAGGAATACTCAAACCCTACAAAGTTGGTTGAATGGATCGTTCATAAGGATCATGGCGATAGCTCAGATACAGCGAGAAAACCTTGTTCAGCGGATCCATGAAAACACGCTAGGCGGAAGAAATTCAGGGAACGGGCTAGAGTGCTAAGCACTGAAGGGACTAGCCAAGAACGAAACCAAGCCTAGGTGAGGCCATCGCGTAACATGTCTCAGACGTTAAGCATTAGGGTGCAATGGAGCTAACGCTCTGCGAGGCTCACACTTGGCGGAGCTCATGCGGCGAAGCCAACGCGTAACACAACGCTAAATGCTAAGCACCAGGGTGCAGCGAAGCCCACACCCGGTTAGGTCCACGGGTGACTAGAACACGACCCTCGCTTGGCGAGGCTAGCGGGTCCCGTGGTCCACCAAATATATAAAGACCGCAAGGAGTTGGTCCTCTGAGAACACGATCATGAATTCATAATAACTGAAACGAGTCCCGAATGCTGTCTTCTGAATATAACCTGACTGCATATCAGTTCTGAGAGTACCCGAGTTCCATGAACATGGTAGAAGAAATCATGATCGCTATTGGAATAATAAAAATAGAGAATACCACAACTCTGTCTGGCAGAAGTCCTGAATCTGGAACACTGTTTCATACCGACACTCCTCATGTAATGATACAGTCTATCTGATTATATAAGTGATGACTACTCCACTTTCTGTACTGATTCCCCATGATGTATCCATAAATACAAGAATAGAATGTGAGGCTGAAAACTTCCAATATAGGACAATGTGATGTACCAGAGTCAAAGAATGTCAGAACATAATGAGAGTGAACCACATCTATTTTGCCTCTACCTTACCAGTTTATCCATATCTTAAGTTGGTATAAGGACGACAAGAACTGAAAATGAAGAAGGATGGAAGAGATTCAAGAATCAAGGGAAGGACGATCAAGAGGGAATAGATAACTTTGTACTTGCAGTTAGATTGTATAACCACGACTCATGCATTCCAGTTGCAAATTTCTTTAGTATTAATTTGTCGACTGGTTGTACTAAAAATATGAGAGCCTAGGCTCTGATACCACCCTATAACGTCCCGATCCCACGGGTATGTAGACGTTACTGTGACGTATATACGCAGGTCAGAAATTCCCTCACATACGCTAAGCATCAGTACAGGCAAGAATCAGAGCACGGAAGCACAATGGTAATATACATCCCAACAATAATAACACAAGTACACAGTTATCACAAAGCATGATACAATATCTCAAGAATATAAGATCAACAAGAAGCGCAAAAGTAGGATGTACAATATAAAATACGGGAAAGTACTCACGAGTAGCAAGATAAGAATCTCGCGAGCCGATCAAGGGGAGGCTGGAAGAAAGAGGGTCCAGACAGGTAACCGCTAATCCACGCTTCCGCTGCGCCACTCTGATCAGGTACAGTAAGGCCACCACGATCTAGACTCCAGGATCTGGACATGAGCATCCAGGGTTGTCAGAAAGCAACCCGGTGAGTACATATGATAAAGCCAGTTGGCGTGCTCAGGCAGTCACACGTGTACATGATCAAGTAATGTGATCCAGGCATATAGGTACATGCAATGACAAGTAACATAAAGAAATTAAAGGAGTGACAGTAAATTCGAACTCAAGCAAATACATGTATATCAATAAGCTGAATCGGAAAGCATGTATAGAAAATAGTGTCGAGAGCTTAAGTACAAATAACATGCGATAAATATATTAAGCATGCGATAAATACAAATATGAACAAAATTAGTTGTATAATCTTAGAGTATGGATTCACGAGATTGATATGTCAAGAGGATAATCCAAACAAGGAAACCCTCATTTATATACCACATATCCCATGTCGACATCATCTGAGTTCATACAACTTGAGTTGCCCTTAGAGTAATAGAACTAGAGTGTGTTTATAGTAATCATTATATCACGAAAATCATATGTCATAAAGTAGGGTGTCAACTCAGAGCATAACACCTGATTAAATGATTTATCATTATAACTGGAGAATATAAATGTGTTGTATTTTAAGTTATTCAATAATAATAATCAGTACCGTTTGATATTTTAATCGCCTCCCTACCAGTGCCTCACATCACTGATAGTCCATACTAGAGTTCGCACTCTAGTAGAACTCACTCGGGTCTGAAATGTGAGTACCAGGACCCGAACAAAGGAGAGACAAAATATCACACGTTCATAATATTATTACTATTTAGTTGTTATATTCTTATGTTATTCATCTGATCCATATGCTTAGGTATGTGTTATCAGTACACATACATCCACTTATGAATAAGATGAGTTATTACTTGAAAACTGATAAATCTGATGGCTCATATTTATAGTGGGTCCCGTCTCCGCCCGGGACTACGGCTCAGGAGTTCAGGCTACTGCTTCCGGAGACTTATCATTACGCGCCATACATGACACTTCAGATGTTAGGCTACTGCTTCCGAGGACTTATCATTACGCGCCGGGACTAATCATTACGCACCCCACACGACACTTCAGATATATCCACCATTATAAATATGACATCATATCGGTATCCATCAGTTCCCCACCCCAGTATAAGTTGAGTACTTTATTATATATATAGCCCAGTGATAATGTCCACAAGGTGTCCACAGTAACCTAATATCCATGATTATTCAATTTCGGGATCAACAGGAGTATGACATCATGGGAATAATATCAAGAGTCTCCCTATTACAGGGGTTCAGGAATACAGGAGTTCAGGAGCACAGGAGTACCAAATGTCTGGTAACAATATATAATAATCATGCTAAGTTCCCGTAAAAGTGATAATCATGAATAGGAAATATAGTACATGTGTAATAGTAACCCAGCCATGTGTCACAATATCAGGTCATGTGTACTAATACCATGTGAAAGCATGTCTAGTGAGTGATAGCATGTCAATTGTCAAGCGTCATATATCAGATGTCAGGTATCAGGTGTCAAATGATAACATGTCAAGTACCAGTATCAGATATCAAGTGTCAGGTATCAGGTGTCAAGTAATAACATGTCAAGTACCGGTGTCAGATATCATGTGTCAGGTATCAGGTGTCAAGTAATAACATGTCAAGTACCGATGTCAGATATCAAGTGTCAGAGTCAGGTGTCAAGTATAACCTATCAGTGTCAGATAATTAACATGTCGGTGTCAGGTGAGTTGAATATAAAGTTATAGCATCATATATCAGGTAAACATCTGGTCATGTAATATGATACAGGAAACAATATAGTTAAACATTTCAAACTCTTCACAACCATATCTATGGCAACAATAAATTAATCTTTTAATTAGTTTTGCGGAGCCGAGAGAAGCGGGAGCGCATCTAGACATATCCAATGCAAGTATAATACCAGTTTAATGAATTATAATAACGGCCAACAGGTATTCATATAACATGTTAATTTTTGAAAATCACTCGCATACGATGCATCATGTAATAAAAGCCAGAATAACATTAACAAGGCATGAAGCAACACAAGAAAAGTGCTCGCTTATATTTATACCAAGCCCTAGAGTAACATTAATAAGGCATGAAGCAACACAAGAAAAGTACTCGCTTATATTTATACCAAGCCCTAGAGTAACATTAACAAGACATAAAGTAACACAAGAAAAGTACTCGCCTAAAATCACCAAAAAATGCGGTAAAATCTCGAAACACCATAAATATGTTCATGCCACTAATCTATATATTAAAAAATATATATATTTATTAATATTAATTTATTGAGAGAAAGAATTTGAGAGGAGAGAGAAAAGATTGAAAGAGAGAGATGTTGAGGGGGAGAGAGAGAGACTTTGTAGGAAAGGGAGAGAGAGAGTGTGTGTGTTTTGCTGGAACTAAAGGAGGGTAAGGGAGAGAATTTAAGGGAAAAGAATGGGGTAAAATAGGAAAGAAGGGAAAAGAAAGAAAGAAGAAAAGAAAGAAAGAAACGAAGAAAGGAAAGAAGGAAAAAAGAAGAAGGAGAGGGGGAGTTGGCTGACGGCCAGGTGGCCGCCGGCGGTGGTCTGGGCGGCGCCAACGCCGCCAGAGGGGGAGGAAGGGAAGTGGGGTGGTTTTGTTTCGTATGGGGGTGTTGTTGTTATGGTTGTTGTTGTAGGTGATGGTGGTGGCGGTGGTGATTGATGATGGAGGTGTTGAGAGTTGGAGGAGGAGGAGGAGATGGTGGTGGGGTGATAGAAGTAGAGAAATAGATGGATTTGATGGTGGATTGAAGAAGAAGAAGAAAATGGTGGTAATGGGTTTGGTTGAAATTGAAAGGGTGGTGGTTGATATTGGTGGAAGGAAGTGAGAGGGGTTTTGGAGGTGGAGATGGCCGGATCTAGGGGCTGCGGCGGTGGTGCTGGTGTTGGCCGACGATCAGGGGAGGGAGGAGGATGTGTTGGTGGGAGAGAAGGAGGAAATGGAGAAGATGAAGGAAAGAAAGAAAAAAAAAGAAAAGGAAGGAAAGTGAAAGGGAGAGGGAGAGTATGGTGGAGATGAGGGAGGATGGGCTGCTGTTGCAGCTCTAGTCATTGGCAGGGCATGGTGAGAAAGAAAGGGAAGAAGAAAAAAAAAGAAAAAAAGAAAGTATTATTTTAATGCGAGAAAAATCGACTGTCTCAGAGTCGTTCCGAAAAATTTTCAAAATAGGAATATTATTTTTTAATATACTTGGTGAAATCGGATTTGAGAAATTACTTCTGGTTTTCAAATTAAAAATCTTGAAATCTTCTGATGAAACCAGTCGATACCAAAACCGGTAGATTTTCGATAAATTTTGAAAAATCTCCAAAAATGTATGTAGATAGAAAATGAGATTCTAAGAAGTAATGTGAAAACCATTTCTAAAATTCAACTCCATTTGGAAACTAAAAGAAAATTCGGGAATCGGTCAGCGATGCCAATCGACACCGGTTTTGAAGATTTTGCAAATTAATTCTAAAAAAATCCAGAAAATCATGAAAAATCTAAAATATTAGAAAATGATGTTTGAAACTGAAATCGATCAAATCTGACTACTAAAAAGACCAAATCGAGTAATACATTAGGATCGGGTCCCCGATTCAGACTAGGGCTGACTCCGAGTCCACGAATCCGGATCCAATATAAAACAATCACATAAATAATCATAAAATAAAAATAAATACCAAAAACTAAATCAAAAAAATATAATCAAAAATCAGAATACGTATCTAAGTATGTATTCCAGGAACAAGGTGTTACATAAAGCAATTCATATAAAATCATATATAATTTTTATCGACAAGATGAAAAAAAATAACAAGTAGATCATGAAACTTGATTAAACCATGCAAGAGAATAACGATGGCTCTCATACTAATGTTAGGTTTTTATTTGATCTAAACATATTATTTATTATGTTCAGATCCAATTTTTAACAATCCTAAGATATGGATTTCTGACATATATCAATTATCTGTGTGTGACAAAAAATATGACATGCTTGAATGAAAACCCTTGATCCAATATTTGAACTACATTAGCATAGCATACGTATAAAAACAAATATAAAATAGCAAAAATAAAAACTTACAGACTCTGAAGATCGGTTCGCTCTCTTGATGAGATCTCATACCTCTATCTCAAAGAAGACACATTTTCCTTGCACTATGACTCCTCCGAAACTTGGTTTCTATCCTCATGTTCTATCTTTTCATATGATCTTGGCAAAAAAACATCTCGATGGATCGTCTTGCACACTACAACATTCTTCCACAGAAAATGAAGCAATAAAGAAGATCCTAGAGATCTTTTCAGCTCTTTTTTTTGATGAAGACTGATTCTCTCCAAAGAGAACTATCACACGCACACACAAAAGGCTCCAATTTTTCATCTTACAAGATGTGGAGTATTTGTTACAATTATGCACAACATTTCTTATCAAAATTCATGATGGTTCTTGTGTGGGATAGAGGGATTATATAGACTCATAGACCCTATATGTGATAGAAAAAGGATGATGGGTGAATCTTAGCCATTAGATTTCTCATGATCTAAGCTGAGTCAATCACAACTCTTAATTTAATCCAATCCTAATTACACATCCAATTAAGTAAGAAACCCTTATTATTTAGGAATCATGGAAGGGATTGGAAAGAGAAAGATTGCACGACACAAGAAAAAAAAAAAAAAGATAAGAAGAGAAGAGGCTCGGATCTGCGCGCGCAGTCCATGTCCTTCTCGGACTTGTGCGAGAGCGGGTCGGGTGATCCTCGCCTAAGCAGCAAGGATTCGACCCGATAACAACTTACACATATAATTGATATATGTTAGAAATCTATCTATTATGACTGATAAAAATTAGATCTTGACCTAATAAACAATATGTTTGGAAATAAAAACCCAACACCTTTGTATCATTAAACAAACGGGTGATGTTGTTTTAACTGCACTAAATCACAATTCAACTAGAGTTATTTTTGGATCTTTTTAATGTAGTTGGAGTTACGGTCAAATTAACCACACTTCAAATGTAGCTGCAACCACTACGGTAATCTTTATTAGTGCTATTTCTTCTATGAAATATGCCAATTAAAGCATATTGAGCATTGCCTAAGTGGCATTACATTTTTTTTTCCCCTTTGTGGAAGGTGGTGGGTCAAATCTTCCCATCTGGGGTGAGCGAGAGATTTTTCGAACGAATTTTGTAGGTTGCACTAAGAGGTGTTTCACAAACGGTTCATCTTCGAGGCGCATGGAGGCCACTAGGTTCGATTAGTGGTTCGTGGAGGCTCACTCACGGCGTACAAAAACTATACATGGAAACCACTAGCAGTTTTGTGGAGATTATTGTTGCGATTTATTGGTATGCACCGAGCGTTTCATTCTTCTTCTTGGGAGTTTCTTTCTTCCGCTATGTGAAGGACTCCTTTTCGCACTGAGGGGGGTGATGTAAGCTTATATGCTTTATTTATAAAAAAAAATAATTATTTCAATTAAATAAAATAAAATAAGAAACTATTACTCTGTTCTGTGATACTGGAGTAGGGCAAATTGAAAATCAAACAACCAACATGCATATGCTTTTAATTACAATAATAATATGGAGATGGCTCCAACTATATTAAACTAAATAGTTATTATTTGTTTTGTAAACGGGTCAACGTTGTTCGGATTCATGCAATATCCGAATCCAAATCCTAGAAGGAAGTCACCTTTGAATTCAGGTTCACATTAACTCTCTTCTTCTTTATCGGATTCAGGTTGAATTTCAAATCTTAAAAAGAATTCAGAGATTATCAATCAAAATTAACTTTCATAACGGTAGTTCAATTCTATTATTTGGAAATTATTTGAACTTACCTTATATTCATACTTTTTCATTTATATCTATTTATTGGAGTTGAGTTAGCCTACTTTTGTAAGTATGAAGAACATGGAAACCCCTGAGTGGTTAATACACCACTCAAGTTCATTATCCAAATATGATCCTCTAACCTTTTAGGTTCAATTATGTAGGGAGAGAGGAGATAGAGGAGATGGAAGAAGGTAGCACAGAGATTGGAAGATAAAGGAGCAAGACGACGCATTGAAGCAGGCCAGGTAAGCTCCCGGTCGACCAGTGGAGAAGGCCGGTCGACCGCCAGGTCGACTGGTGTGCACGACGTGCACAGGATTAGCTCGGTTGACCGCCCGGTCGACCGTGGCATGGAACGGTCGACCCCTCGGTCGACCGACTGAAAGCAGGCTGCTCTCGGTTTGGGTCCGGTCGACCGCACGGTCGATCGTGGACCGGCCGGTCGACCGACAGACACGTTTTCTGTAGTCCTTTAAGGATCAGATTCCTTTTCTATTTGGGATCGAATCCAATTGGGTTCCTAAAACACAGGGACTCTGTGGCTATAAATAAGGGCTAGAGCCCTCATGTATTGTATCCCTGAAATCCCTCTGAAAATCTTCTTGGAAATTCCTTGAATGAGGAATAAGTTGTAATTGATTGTTGAATCAATAAAATCTCTTTCTCTCTTACCCCGAGGACGTAGACACGTTGCCGAACCTCGTTAAATACTGTGTTGATTGCTTTTCTCTATTGTTCTCTGTTCTTATCGTGTTGGGTACATCTCTGGCTGCATCAGTCTCCGCCTGGTTGGTGGATTCCTCAGAGAAGTTATTGTCCTGCGCACAATAATTGGTATCAGAGCATCCCAGGTTCGTCGTGGGATCGTGTGTTGATTCCAAGGGCATCAGTTGCTGTTGGCGGAGATCGTGTGTCGATCTCGGAGCAGCGTTGGGACTGTTTGTAGGACGTGTGTCGATCTCAAAACAGCGTGTAGATTGCTCGAGGAATCAATTCGAAGGAGTAGATAGTTTCGGAAACTCTTCGAGGGTTTCACGTGAAGGTAAAGATCCTTTCTTATCTAGTTTGGTTTATCTAACTCCGTTTGTTTCCGTATTGCTTTGATGAATCAGTTGAGAAGATGGCTAAAGAAGGTACATCATCGGAAAAATCCATGAATTCACATCCGCTGAGGATTGAAGTGGTGAAGTTCAATGGCACGAACAACTTCGGTATGTGGAGGTGTGAGGTGATGGATGCGCTGACGGTATCAAATCTCGAAGACACTCTACAGTTGGGAAGAAGCGCGCATCAACAACTGAAGAAGATTGGGACAAGATGAACCGTACGGCGTGTGGCTTGATTAGGTCTTATCTGACACAAGACATCAAGTATTATGTGTTGCATGAGACATCTGCGAGGCAGCTGTGGAGATCCTGGAGAAGAAGTATCTGACGAAAAGCATAAAATCACGGTTGTAGTTAAAGTATAAGCTTTATAGTTTTCAGATGCAAAAGGATGCTCCATCAATGAATACTTGAATCGCTACACGAGGCTTCTTACAGATCTAGTTAATGTGGATGTGGAGACCAATGAAGAGGATAAGGCGGTAAATCCTATTGAATTCTCTTCCTAGGGAAGAGTATGAGACCTTTACTCTTACATTGATCAATGGAAGAA
>JAVJIF010017829.1:0-60223 GCA_038442645.1 Agave tequilana
CCCCTCCTCCCCCTTCCCAGATCGCCCAGCCCCTCCCCTCCCCCTCCTGTTGTGCGCACCGACAACAACCAACAGAGAATTACACAATCTCCAGCACAAAGAACAGCCCAAATCACACGAAGAACACACAATCCCAAACAACAGATTTAACGAGGTTCGGCCTCAATGCCTACGTCCTCGGGGCAATCAATGGAGAGAGTTTTCAATTTTAGGAAGATGATTACAATCGCTGTAGATCTCTCTGAATGCAAGAGTATTCACAGTTTTTCTCTTTCAAGGCACTTTAACCCTAGAAAATTACACTTAGGGCTTAAATACACAGTTTCCCGAAACAGCAGTTTTCTGCCCAGACCCGACCATCGGTCGACCGGACGGTCGACCGAAGAAACCCGAGAGCACAGACCCTGTATTCCGGTCGACCGGCCGGTCGACCCAGAAAACCCGAGAATTGGGTTCCTGCAGTCAGAGCACTTCGGTCGACCAGGCTGGTCGACCGCTCAAATCCCTGTGCATGCTGTGCACGTCGGTCGACCGGACCGGTCGACCAACTCGCCTGTCTTCTGCTGCTGCTTCTAATTTCCTGCCCGCTGTCCCTTTGCCTTTCGTCGTAGACTCCTTGGCAATCTTCAACAGCCCCTGGCATGACATCAACTCCTCTACTATACTCTCTCCTTCAACAATTCTCCACCTCGGTGAAGATTTCCAAATCTAAGCCGAACATCGATTCGATAGCGGCTGCACCAACCTGGTTGCCTACGTACCCCTTGCCCAAGGGATCAAGCCGTCCGTAGTTCACCCAAATGAGCTTCAGCAAGCTCAATTCACCTGAAGGATATGAAGCAAGTCTTTGCAGTGTGCAAACTTTACTCCCGACACCACCTTTGTAAGCATATCGGCCGGATTCTCCGAAGTGTGAATCTTCAACAAGTCAATGTCACCTTCTTCTAGAATCTCCCGAACAAAGTGATACCTGACATCGATGTGCTTCGTCCTTGCATGATAGACTTGGTTCCTTGCCAAGTAAATGGCACTCATGCTGTCACAGTTTATCTTCAATGTATCCTGTTCCACGCCCAAGTCATCAAGCAATCCCTGAAGCCAGATTGCCTCCTTCATGGCCTCTGTCATAGCCATATATTCAGCCTCTGTGGTCGACAACGCGACGGTAGACTGAAGTGTGGAGCGCCAACTCACCGGTGCCTGCGAGAATGTGAAGACATATCCCGTCGTCGACCGGCGTTTGTCAAGATCACCTGCATAGTCTGAATCAACATACCCTATGCACTCTTGCTTTCCGGTGTCATCCTTCTCGAACACTAGGCCTACATCAACAGTTCCCTTGATGTACCTCAGAATCCATTTCACAGCTTCCCAATGACTCTGTCCAGGATCATGCATGTATCTACTCACCATGGAGACTGCCTGTGATAGATCTGGCCTCGTACACACCATTGCATACATCAAGCTACCCACCGCATTGGCATATGGAACATGAGACATATGCTCACGCTCTTGAACACTCCTTGGAGACATCTTCGCTGACAATTTGAAGTGCGGCGCCATTGGTGTACTAACAGACTTAGTATCCTTCCCGATATTAAACCTCTGCAGTACCTTCTCCAGATAGCCCTTCTGAGTCAAACTTATCCTGCCAGCTTTCCTATCTCTTGTGATCTCCATGCCCAATACTTTCCTTGCTTCCCCCAGGTCCTTCATCTCGAACTCTGATGATAACATCTTCTTCAGAGAATCAATAGCAGATCTTGACCTAGAAGCAATCAGCATATCATCTACATAAAGAAGTAGATAGATATATTCACCTGATGGTAACTTGTTGTAGTACACACATGGATCGAAATGGCTTCGTGTGTACTTCTTCTTCCTGATGAAGCTGTCAAATCGCTTGTACCACTGTCTAGGAGACTGCTTCAAACCGTACAACGATTTCTTCAGCTTACATACTAAATCTCCCTTCCCTGCAGCTTTGTAACCTGTGGGCTGTGTCATGTAGATCTCCTCCTCAAGATTGCCGTGGAGAAAGGCGGTCTTCACATCAAGTTGGTCCAGTTCCAACTCATTCTGCGCCACCAAAGCCAATAGAATCCGAATAGACGAGTGTTTAACTACCGGGGAGAACACCTCGTTGTAGTCGATTCCTTCTCTCTGAGCGTAGCCTTTAGCCACCAACCTTGCCTTGTAGCGCACTGTATCTTCTTGAAGAGATCCTTGCTTCTTAGAAAATACCCACTTGCACCCTATGGCCTTCTTCCCCTTGGGCAACTTGGTAAGTTCCCATGTGTTGTTCTTATAAAGAGATTGCATCTCTTCATTCATGGCCTCTTTTCACATCTCTGCTTCCGAACTGATCTCAGCTTCCCTGAAGGTAGATGGAATAGCCTCTTCAACAACTGGAAGTGCATACGCGACGACCATATCAGTGGTGAGCCAACCCGGTCTCCCAGTATTCCTCCATGGTCTTTCAACTGCAGTAGAATCTGGAACAGTACCCATGACCTGCTCCTGATCCTCTTCAACAACTTCAGCATCTTCTTCTGCAACTTGATCACCTCCCTGTGTCACCTCAGGAATGATCCTCACTGATACTGAATCCTCTAGATATGGTGGATCTGCATCACTCTCCACCTGCTGCAACAGCTCCTTGGTCTTGCTGGTCTCCACCTGCTTAGAGACCGTAGGCTTCATCAGTGAAGCCTCATCGAATGTGACATCCCTGCTGATTATGAATTTGTTGTCATTTTGGTCCCAAATCTTGAACCCCTTGGTTCCTCGCTTGAAGCCAACGAACACCCCTTTCTTTGCCCTTGGGTCCAACTTGTCTTCTCTGACGTGGTAGTAGGCTGGACATCCGAAAACCCGTAGCAAATCATAATCCTGAGCAGTTCTTCCTGACCAAGCTTCAAGAGGAGTCTTCCCCCCTATTGCAGACGACGGCAACCTGTTCACAAGGTGACATGCATACCCCAAAGCTTCAGCCCAGAACTTCTTTGGCAGTCCTGCATTGGATAACATACACCGAACCTTCTCTAGCAAAGTTCGGTTCATCCTCTCAGCCACCCCATTTTGTTACGGATTCTCCGGTACTGTGAAGTGTCTCTCGATGCCCTCATCAAGGCATAGCTGTAGGAACGGATCGGATTTGTACTCCCCTCCATTGTCAGAACGGAGAACCTTAATCTTCCTTCCTGTGCTTCTCTCCAGATTAGCCTTCCACTTCACAAACAGCTCTAGGACTTCACCTTTGTGTCGCATAGTGTACACCCAACAGCGCCTAGAGTAGTCATCAATGAACGACACAAAATAGTGGTTACCTCCAATCGATGCAGTCTTGGTAGGTCCCCATACATCCGTGTGAACATAGTCAAGAATACCCTCCGTGCAGTGCGAAGCTGTGCCAAACTTCACCTTGGTCTTCTTGCCGATGATGCAATGTTCACATAGATCCAGCTTGCAGGTCTCAGCACCCTTCAGCAACCCTTTCTTCACAAGAGTTTGCATTGATTTCTCCCCTGCATGTCCCAGCCTCATGTGCCACAGCCGGGTTGAATCTTCCTTCTGACTGGTTGAAGCTGCCACCTGCCCTGTCACTGTACTACCCTTCAAGTAATACAAGTTGTTACGGCGATCGGCCTTCAACACCACCATCGAGCCCTTTGTCATTTTAAGAACTCCATCCTTAATTGACACTCCGAGCCCCAGTGATTCCAAAACTCCTACAGAGATCAAGTTCCTCTTTAGCTGAGGAACATATCTCACTTCTTTCAGTTCCCTCACCATCCTATCAAACATCCTGATTGGAATAGTGCCAACACCCTCCATGATGCATGGGTGATCGTCGCCCATGACGACCGAACACCCCTCCAACTTCTCAAAACTGGTAAACCAGTCTCGATTAGGGCATACATGATATGTTGCACCTGTGTCCAAGATCCACTCGTTCTCCCCCGAGTAACCAATGACAGGAGTGGTGACTGAAAACGAGAACACTGAAGAATCCAAATCTGATCCATCTGCCTGTGATTTGCTGCTTGCAGTTTTTACCACTTTTGCGAGATTTGCTTCAGATTTTGACTCTTTCTTCTTTCCCTTGAACTTTGGACAGTCTACTTTCCCGTGCCCAATCTCTTTGCAGAATGCGCACTGATTTTTATTGAGATCCCTGAAGCCCGGCCTGGACTTTGATCTTCCCCTAATCTCCTTTCCCTTCCTTGATGAACCTCTACCTCTTACTTCCAATGCCTCTGCCGATGAACTTGTCTGAGAGGGATATCTTTCATTCTTCCTTGTTTCATAACTAATCAATGAAGATGACACCTCATCATAATCCAAGCTCTGTCTTCCATTAATGAAGGTCAGTGTGAATGTCTCGTACTCCTCTGCAGGTAGTGAATTCAGAAAGATAACCGCCTTATCTTCCTCTTCTAGCTTGACATCCAAATTCAGCAGATCTGTAAGAAGCTTCGTATATCGGTTGATGTGCTCATTGACTGTGCTCCCCTTCTGCATCCTGAACTGATACAGCTTACTCTTAAGCTGCAACCTGGACTCTACACTCTTCTTCAGGTACTTCTTTTCAAGGGTTTGCCACAGTTTCTTCGCTGATGTCTCATGTTGCACAAGGTATTTTATGTCTTGTGACAAGCATGAACGTATCAAGCCACATGCCGATCTGTTCATCTTCGCCCATTCTTCATCAGTGGTAGTGTTCTTCTTCCTCTCCAATAGGAGAGTGTCCTCGAGGTTTGATGCATTCAGTGCATCCATAACCTCACATCTCCACATACCGAAATTGTTAGTCTCATTAAACTTAACAACTTCAATCCTTGGGTGATTGTTCATTGTCTTAACAGATGCAGTTTCTTCTGCCATTGAGATCTTCTTTTGATTCTCTATTTATGTGGAAGAATAACCAAATTGGAATAAATCTCTACTCAGATAAAAATGGGATTTTTACCTACCTCTTGAAACCCTAGATCGAGTTTCTCACCGGATCTACTCCAAACACAGATTCAACGAGCCCTCCTTGCGTCCTCCTGAGATCGACACACGATCTCCTCGAACACCAATACCTCTGACCTGAGATCGACACACGATCTCCACCTGATCAGATCTGGAACCCTTCGAATCTTCAGAATCCCAAGCGTAACCTGGATGCTCTGATACCACTTGTTGTGCGCACCGACAACAACCAACAGAGAATCACACAATCTCCAGCACAAAGAACAGCCCAAATCACACGAAGAACACACAATCCCAAACAACAAATTAACGAGGTTCGGCCTCAATGCCTACATCCTCGGGGCAATCAATGGAGAGAGTTTTCAATTTTAGGAAGATGATTACAATCGCTGTAGATCTCTCTGAATGCAAGAGTATCCACAGTTTTTCTCTTTCAAGGCACTTTAACCCTAGAAAATTACACTTAGGGCTTAAATACACAGTTTCTCGAAACAGCAGTTTTCCGCCCAGACCCGACCATCGGTCGACCGGACGGTCGACCGAAGAAACCCGAGAGCACAGACCCTGTATTCCGGTCGACCGGTCGGTCGACCCAAAAAAACCCGAGAATTGGGTTCCTGCAGTCAGAGCACTTCTGTCGACCGGGCCGGTCGACCGCTCAAATCCCTGTGCATGCTGTGCACGTCGGTCGACCGGACCGGTCGACCGACTCGCCTGTCTTCTGCTGCTGCTTCTAATTTCCTGCCCGCTGTCCCTTTACCTTTCGTCGTAGACTCCTTGGCAATCTTCAACAGCCCCTGGCATGACATCAACTCCTCTACTATACGCTCTCCTCCAACACCTTCCCCCTCATTATTCTGCCAGTTTCTGGCCGAGCATACTGTTCAGCCGGAAGTGGCCGAACAGAGCAACCATGTTCGGCCACATCCGGCCGAACAATAGGGTGAGGGAGGGAGTTGGGCAACCAGGAAAGAGGGAGGAAGGGGTCTCCAGGGAAGGGGTGGAGGGGGTTCGCTGAGTGGAGGGGTGGAGGGTCGGGGTTTGTAACACCCCGCTCCCAGAATACGTACTTAGTTGCATATTCAGATTTTTCGATCGTATTTTTCAATTTACATCCTGTATTTATTTTGTATTATGAATTGTTTATATGATCGTTTTGTCTTGGATCCGGATTCGTGGACTCAGAGTCTGCCCTTCACTGAACCGGGGATCCGATCCTAGTGTATTACTCAATTTGGTCTTTTCGGTAATCAGATTTGACCGATTTTAGTTTCAAATATTATTTTCTCATATTTTAGATTTTCTATGATTTTCTGGAATTTTCCTGAATTAAAATGAAAAATCTTCAAAACCGGTGTCGACCAGCACCGCTGACCGACTTCTGGATTTTTAATTTCCAAATGGAGTCAAATTTTGAGAAACCGCTTACACATATTTTCTTAGAATAATATTTACTATCTTAATTCATTTTCTGGGCATTTTCAGAATTTATCGGATTTCTGCCAGATTCGGTGCCGACCGATATTGGCGGCAGATTCCAGGATTTTTAATTTAAAAACTATAAAGTATTTCTTAAAACGAATTTCACCATGATTCTTAAAATAATATTCTTGATTTTTGATAATTTTTCGGGTCATTCCGAGATACTTGATTTCGGGACGATTTCGGTATTTTCCCGAAAGTTTTCCGCATCCGCAACCGAATCCCGAGAATCCGCCACTCTAATTATTTTCACTTTTTCTTCCAAGAGAATATCTTCCCTTTTTCATTTCTTTTCCTTTTTCCTTTTTCTTTCCTTTCTTTTCTTTCCACCAAATTCTCCAAACTTCTCCATTCTTCCATTTTCTTCTCCAACCTTCCACCAAAATATCTCCTCCAAAATATCTCCACCTCACCCATCTCCATGGCTGGCCATGATTGGCCAAGAGAAACACCTCACCCCTCCACTTTACAATTAAACCCCTCTCTTTTCCATTTTTACATCACCTTCACAAATCCAAATCCTATATAAATCTTTCCTTCTTCATTTCACTTCATTTTCTCTTCCTTCTCTTCACCAACACCTTAACCTCCACCAACTCCTTCTTCATCTCCACCATAACAACCACCACTACAACTTCTCCAAACTCCTTACCTTCATCTTCTTCCTCCTCCATCTCCATGGAAACCACCACAACTCCAAAACTCCACCAAAGCTTCCACCTTTTCCTTTACCTTTTCCAAAACTACCACCACCATCAAAACCTCTTCATAAAAACCACCGCTCCATCATCTCCTCAAGGGCCGGCCCCTCCTTTTGGATTGGGGCCGCGTTCTCCTCCGTTGGCAAGACTTAGGGCCGGTACCCTCCTTTTGGATTGGGGCCGCGTTCTCCTCCGTTGGCAAGACTTAGGGCCGGTACCCTCCTTTTGGATTGGGGCCGAACTTCCCTTCGTCGGGCGCAGCAAAGGAATCACCTTTCCTCCTCTCTGTTTGTTTCCTAACGCGGATCTCAACCCCGCGTCTGGACAATCCCTTAACGCGCTCCGCGCGTTTCTGTATTGACACGACGCAGAGTCTATTCCCGCGTTTGTGTTCTTCTTGTGTTAACGCGACTCAGAACCCATGTCCACGTCCGCGTTTTCCTCGCATCCGCACTTGAACGCAGACCTCGCGTTTTGTGGCATCTATACGACGCGAATCCCGCGTCTGCTATCCTGCGTCTGCAATTCCGCGTCTGCCATTCTCGCGACGCGAACCCCGCGTCTGCTATCTCGCGTCTGCTATTCCCGCGTCTGCCATTCTTGCGACGCGAACCCCGCGTCTGCTATTCCCGCGTCTGCCATTCTTGCGACGCGAACCCCGCGTCTGCTATTCCCGCGTCTGTGATTCCCGTGTCTGCTATTTTCGCGACGCTAACTCCCGCGTCTGCGAAGAACCCTCGCGTTTCACCCTCAAAAACCCGCGTCTCCCTGTGCACTCTCTCCTTCCATAATTATGGCGCGTCCCGAGTTCCGTGGATTTCGAACCTTTCGGCATTTCTGGTGATTTAGGCGAGTGTTCTCGCTCTCGCCTCCATTTGAGTTTCCCCGCTTCGTCGGGTCGATATGTATTTCACTTCATGTTTCCATGTATTTTACTGAGTCCCCGTATCTATGTATGGCCAAGTGCCAATAACTGGACATGTATTGCCCTGCGACGAATGCTTGTACTAGGGTAGTTTCATTCGTGCACATATACCATGCCTGTGATATGCTTACTACTTTATCACATACCATGTGTCTACCTGATATGATAACACTTGCCATGCCATTACTTCAGACCTGTCATTTACATGCTACTATTTAACACCTGCTTGTGTCACCTGACAACTGATGTGTTATCACCTGACCTCAGACATGCTACTACTTGGCAAGACCTCTTGTTATGACATGACTTGCCACCAGACTAATATCAATCTCTTGACATGATTGGTCACCTGCCAAATATCACCCTCCTGTCATGCTATGACTTGACACCCAGCATGATAACTTGACCTTGTGATTATCACCTTTACGGGAATCCTGCCTTGTTATCCTGTATTGTATACAGTGACCTGTTATCCTGAATGGAACTAAGTGCCACATGGAACAAAGTGCCACATCACATACGTGGTGGGGGCCACCTCTTGAATCTGTGGGGGCCACCTCTAGAATCCATCCCCCTCAGAGCAAAGTGCCACACGGAACAAAGTGCCACACCATACACGGTGGGGCCACCTCTTGAATCTGTGGGGGCCACCTCTTGAATCTGTTGGGCCATTTCCTGTCATGACCTGTTATTCCCGTAATCTGATAACATTGATAAAGCCATAAAAAGGACAACTTGCACGGGGAATGGGAGGAAGTGATGGATGCCGGAATGATGCCTTGCTTATAGTAGTGGAATACCTGAACTGACGATTCGTGTTAGAGGGATTTAAGGCCCTCAGAAGATGCGTGTTAGGGGGATTTAAGGCCCTCAAGCTGGTCCCGGGCGTACGGGAACTACTATAAGAGGAGCTATCAGTTCTCCATCTGCTTCCAATAACAATCCTCAGCTTGCTTATATATGGATGTATGTGTGTTGGGATGTACACCAGGACACATACCTAGATATATGAGTCAGACGAGTAATAATAATATAAGACTCCTGTCATGCCTGTTATGATGCCCGTTATGATTCCTGTTATGCCCGTTATGGACTCCTGTTATGATTCCTGTTATGACTCCCGTTATGTACTCCTGTTATGCCTGTTATGATTCCTGTTATGCCTGTTATATGTTCCTGTTATGACCACTTGTAACTCGGGTTGTATGTGCTTGGATTACGATGATATGAGATAAAGGTATATAGATGAGGGTTTCCTTGTTTGGATTATTCCTTCGATGTACTAGTCTCATGAAGCCGTGACCTAAGCTTATACAATCTGTTTTGCTCGTAATCGGGTTTTATATCGGATTTCCTGTTTTATGATGATTATGTTATACCTGTTCATACCTGCTATACCTGTATACACACTTGTGCTCATCCTTGCTCGCCACTTGGCATTCGTATCACCACTCGCCTGGGGAGTTTCATCTGACTCCCCTGGATCCTCATGTCCAGGTCATGGAGCTTGGAGCGTGTGGATCCTCCCTGTTGCTGATCAGAGTAGCGCAGCGGTAGCGTGGATCTTCAGCAGACCGTCCAGAGTTCCATCTTTCCAGACCCCCTTGCTCGGCTCTAGAGTTTTCCTGTTATGACTCTGAGCCTGTCTTTATACCGTTCATACTTGTGCATCTACTTGTATTCTCGCAATTGCGCATATCAGTGATGTAATATTCATGTAATATTGGATCACCTCTGGTGATAACTTTGTAATTGTACTCATGTGTTGGAATGTATAATGCACCACTTGCTTCCGTACTCTGATTCTTGCCTGTACTGATGCTTAGCGTATATACGTGAGGGTATTTCGGACCTGCGTATATATGTTGCAGTAACGTCTCCGTACCCGCGGGATCGGGGCGTTACAGGGTGGTATCAGAGCCTAGGCTCTCGCATCCTCAGTACGTCCAGATGGCAAATTAATGGTAAAGAAATTTGCAACTGAAATACAAGAGTCCTGGTTATACATTCCAACTACAAGTGCAGAGTTATCTATTTCTTGATCATCTTTCCTTTGATTCCTAATCTCTTCCATCTTTCCCCTGTTTTGGTTTTATGAAGCCTTTATACTAACTTAAGATATGGATATACTAGAAAGGTAGTGGCTGGTTCTGAATGAAGCTATTATGTGATCTCTTTGGCCAACTTTATGAAGCTCGGTATTTTCCAGATGGATCCTGATCTGGTTATCTTTCAGAAGTCAGCAGTCGGAATTCTCTACGGATATTCTACATTCTCTATTCTATCTTTCAGAGTGATTGATGCCTGGTATTCGGAATTCTTAATTATCGGTCTTCTTTATTATGCTCAGGACTATCAGGGTTTCCTTTATCTTCAGTATTCTGGCTTATTCTCGGAGGGCTATCAAGTATGCAGTACAACTGGAATTCTATTGCACAGCAACGACATCAGTCAGTATTATTTGGTACCGTTCAAAAATGTATACAGCCGGAAGTACGGAGGATGATTATTGCTCAGTCAAATTGAGAGCCCTACCTATAGTGCTTCATATCTTGATTGGTATAAATTCCACCTTTGTCCCCTTTGTGTTCATTTTACCCCTTATCGAAATTGTGAGGACGCAATTTTTTGTAAGGTGGATGGAATGTAACACCCCGCTCCCAGAATACGTACTTAGTTGCGTATTCAGATTTTTCGATCGTATTTTTCGATTTACTTCCTGTATTTATTTTGTATTATGAATTGTTTATATGATCGTTTTGTCTTGGATCCGGATTCGTGGACTCAGAGTCTGCCCTTCTCTGAACCGGGGACCCGATCCTAGTGTATTACTCAATTTGGTCTTTTCGGTAATCAGATTTGACCGATTTTAGTTTCAAATATTATTTTCTCATATTTTAGATTTTCTATGATTTTCTGGAATTTTCCTGAATTAAAATGGAAAATCTTCAAAACCGGTGTCGACCAGCACCGCTGACCGACTTCTGGATTTTTAATTTCCAAATGGAGTCAAATTTTGAGAAACCGCTTTCACATATTTTCTTAGAATAATATTTACTATCTTAATTCATTTTCTGGGCATTTTCAGAAATTATCGGATTTCTGCCAGATTCGGTGCCGACCGATATTGGCGGCAAATTCTAGGATTTTTAATTTAAAAACTATAAAGTATTTCTTAAAACGAATTTCACCATGATTCTTAAAATAATATTCTTGATTTTTGATAATTTTTGCGGGTCGTTCCGAGATACTTGATTTCGGGATGATTTCGGTATTTTCCCGAAAGTTTTCCGCATACGCAACCGAATCCCGGGAATCCGCCACTCTAATTATTTTCACTTTTTCTTCCAAGAGAATATCTTCCCTTTTTCATTTCTTTTCCTTTTTCCTTTTTCTTTCCTTTCTTTTCTTTCCACCAAATTCTCCAAACTTCTCCATTCTTCCATTTTCTTCTCCAACCTTCCACCAAAATATCTCCTCCAAAATATCTCCACCTCACCCATCTCCATGGCTGGCCATGATTGGCCAAGAGAAATACCTCACCCCTCCACTTTACAATTAAACCCCTCTTTTTTCCATTTTTACATCACCTTCACAAATCCAAATCTTATATAAATCTTTCCTTCTTCATTTCACTTCATTTTCTCTTCCTTCTCTTCACCAACACCTTAACCTCCACCAACTCCTTCTTCATCTCCACCATAACAACCACCACTACAACTTCTCCAAACTCCTTACCTTCATCTTCTTCCTCCTCCATCTCCATGGAAACCACCACAACTCCAAAACTCCACCAAAGCTTCCACCTTTTCCTTTACCTTTTCCAAAACTACCACCACCATCAAAACCTCTTCATAAAAACCACCGCTCCATCATCTCCTCAAGGGCCGGCCCCTCCTTTTGGATTGGGGCCGCGTTCTCCTCCGTTGGCAAGACTTAGGGTCGGTACCCTCCTTTTGGATTGGGGCCGCGTTCTCCTCCGTTGGCAAGACTTAGGGCCGGTACCCTCCTTTTGGATTGGGGCCGAACTTCCCTTCGTCGGGCGCAGCAAAGGAATCACCTTTCCTCCTCTCTGTTTGTTTCCTAACGCGGATCTCAACCCCGCGTCTGGACAATCCCTTAACGCGCTCCGCGCGTTTCTGTATTGACACGACGCAGAGTCTATTCCCGCGTTTGTGTTCTTCTTGTGTTAACGCGACTCAGAACCCATGTCCACGTCCGCGTTTTCCTCGCATCCGCACTTGAACGCAGACCTCGCGTTTTGTGGCATCTATGCGACGCGAATCCCGCGTCTGCTATCCTGCGTCTGCAATTCCGCGTCTGCCATTCTCGCGACGCGAACCCCGCGTCTGCTATCCCGCGTCTGCTATTCCCGCGTCTGCCATTCTTGCGACGCGAACCCCGCGTCTGCTATTCCCGCGTCTGCCATTCTTGCGACGCGAACCCCGCGTCTGCTATTCCCGCGTCTGTGATTCCCGTGTCTGCTATTTTCGCGACGCTAACTCCCGCGTCTGCGAAGAACCCTCGCGTTTCACCCTCAAAAACCCGCGTCTCCCTGTGCACTCTCTCCTTCCATAATTATGGCGCGTCCCGAGTTCCGTGGATTTCGAACCTTTCGGCATTTCTGGTGATTTAGGCGAGTGTTCTCGCTCTCGCCTCCATTTGAGTTTCCCCGCTTCGTCGGGTCGATATGTATTTCACTTCATGTTTCCATGTATTTTACTGAGTCCCCGTATCTATGTATGGCCAAGTGCCAATAACTGGACATGTATTGCCCTGCGACGAATGCTTGTACTAGGGTAGTTTCATTCGTGCACATATACCATGCCTGTGATATGCTTACTACTTTATCACATACCATGTGTCTACCTGATATGATAACACTTGCCATGCCATTACTTCAGACCTGTCATTTACATGCTACTATTTAACACCTGCTTGTGTCACCTGACAACTGATGTGTTATCACCTGACCTCAGACATGCTACTACTTGGCAAGACCTCTTGTTATGACATGACTTGCCACCAGACTAATATCAATCTCTTGACATGATTGGTCACCTGCCAAATATCACCCTCCTGTCATGCTATGACTTGACACCCAGCATGATAACTTGACCTTGTGATTATCACCTTTACGGGAATCCTGCCTTGTTATCCTGTATTGTATACAGTGACCTGTTATCCTGAATGGAACTAAGTGCCACATGGAACAAAGTGCCACATCACATACGTGGTGGGGGCCACCTCTTGAATCTGTGGGGGCCACCTCTAGAATCCATCCCCCTCAGAGCAAAGTGCCACACGGAACAAAGTGCCATACCATACACGGTGGGGGCCACCTCTTGAATCTGTGGGGGCCACCTCTTGAATCTGTTGGGCCATTTCCTGTCATGACCTGTTATTCCCGTAATCTGATAACATTGATAAAGCCATAAAAAGGACAACTTGCACGGGGAATGGGAGGAAGTGATGGATGCCGGAATGATGCCTTGCTTATAGTAGTGGAATACCTGAACTGACGATTCCTGTTAGAGGGATTTAAGGCCCTCAGAAGATGCGTGTTAGGGGGATTTAAGGCCCTCAAGCTGGTCCCGGACGTACGGGAACTACTATAAAAGGAGCTATCAGTTCTCCATCTGCTTCCAATAACAATCCTCGGCTTGCTTATATATGGATGTATGTGTGTTGGGATGTACACCAGGACACATACCTAGATATATGAGTCAGACGAGTAATAATAATATAAGACTCCTGTCATGCTTGTTATGATGCCCGTTATGATTCCTGTTATGCCCGTTATGGACTCCTGTTATGATTCCTGTTATGACTCCCGTTATGTACTCCTGTTATGCCTGTTATGATTCCTGTTATGCCTGTTATGTGTTCCTGTTATGACCACTTGTAACTCGCGTTGTATGTGCTTGGATTACGATGATATGAGATAAAGGTATATAGATGAGGGTTTCCTTGTTTGGATTATTCCTTCGATGTACTAGTCTCATGGAGCCGTGACCTAAGCTTATACAATCTGTTTTGCTCGTAATCGGGTTTTATATCGGATTTCCTGTTTTATGATGATTATGTTATACCTGTTCATACCTGCTATACCTGTATACACACTTGTGCTCATCCTTACTCGCCACTTGGCATTCGTATCACCACTCGCCTGGGGAGTTTCATCTGACTCCCCTGGATCCTCATGTCCAGGTCATGGAGCTTGGAGCGTGTGGATCCTCCCTGTTGCTGATCAGAGTAGCGCAGCGGTAGCGTGGATCTTCAGCAGACCGTCCAGAGTTCCATCTTTCCAGACCCCCTTGCTCGGCTCTAGAGTTTTCCTGTTATGACTCTGAGCCTGTCTTTGTACCATTCATACTTGTACATCTACTTGTATTCTCGCAATTGCGCATATCAGTGATGTAATATTCATGTAATATTGGATCACCTCTGGTGATAACTTTGTAATTGTACTCATGTGTTGGAATGTATAATGCACCACTTGCTTCCGTACTCTGATTCTTGCCTGTACTGATGCTTAGCGTATATACGTGAGGGTATTTCGGACCTGCGTATATATGTTGCAGTAACGTCTCCGTACCCGCGGGATCGGGGCGTTACAGGGTTTCACCGAGGAAAGGGGAGAACGGGGTTTTTGCCGGGGAAAACGTTCGCTTGGGGAAAGGGAGAGGGGTGGAAGCCGGGGAAGAGGGAGGGGGTCATCGATGATGGAGGGAGGTAAAGGAGGAGGAGGAGAAGAAGATGGCATTTTGGGGTTTTTATTGAATTTTTGGCTGCCTTTATCAGTTTGGGGTGCCCTAATCTGAAGGGTGCCTTCATCAGTTTTGAGGGTGGCAATATATGTTCCTAATAATGATTTTTTTTATGGGTACCATAATCAATTATGTGGGTGTCTTTATCCGCACTCTTCTCTCCCACTTTCAAATGAAACAGATAAAATAGTAAAAGATTATTTGTTATAAGGGATAAAGGAGGTAACACAAAAGAAAGAAAAAAAATCAAGCATTTTTTTCTTTTCTTTTTTATTTTAATTGTTTGTTTGTTGTTTTTCTTTGAATGAAGCTCGAAAGACGATTTTGCATTGAGGATCTCCCCTAGGTTGTAATCACCTAGCCACACACCCTTTTACTATTGAATTAGGCATCACTGGGACACCAAGGAATCGAGGACATTAGCCAAAGAAATAAGCAATTATATAAAAATATTATCTAACATGTTTTGTTAGTTGACTTTTATATATAATTACATTATCTACTTATGGGATCTAAAATTTACTGCAATAAAGAAAAGAGTATTTATCTCCAAATTTTGAGTTCAATAGATGAATCCCTTTTCTATATTCAAATCTTCAAGAATTACCTTTGTTAAAATCGTCTAAGTGTGGATTAAGGGCAAATTTAGTTCTCCGCAAGTGCAAGTTGTAAGTGAGAAATTATTTTGCTTTAAATGGGTATTTGTAAAAAAAATTGCGCAAGTTTTCAAGTATTTGATTGGCAATGTGCAAGTATAGTTACGAAAGTATATTGTCAATTGTAATATTCGATACAACTGTAAGCTTAAATAGAAAGTCATATTAGATTGTTTGATAGTTTGCTTGCAAAATCTACTAAATATATCATAACTAAACATTTTAACTAATTAAATTTAAAACACAAGTAGTGCTTAATTAATATGTAAATAGAGAAACATTAATCTAATTATAATATTTAATTGATGCTCATAATATAACTTTGTAAGATTTATTAACGTTAAGCATATATTATCATTTTTTACTTTAATTTCCCTATATTCTTTGCATATACATCATCAATGGATTCTCTCTCGTTCATGTCGAGAGTATGTCGGCAACGTACATCATCGACATTTTTCTGGAACTCACGGATGGAAAATCAGTCGGGATATTGTTTTTACAAAAAATGAAAAAAGAACTTGTTCGAAGATATTTGTCTCACACACGCAAACAAATAGAGTCGTTACAGAACCTTACTCATACAAGTACCAAAAAATTCATGTACTCATAACACACATAACACATAATCAAAATCTACATAATTCTCTAAAACACATTTATGTACCCTCACATATAGCACATAACGCATAACACATTCATGTAAACTAACATATAAGATATAACCAAATTTTACACAGGAAGTTTAAAAAATAATAATAACAACTAAGCTCACATAATTAATTACACATTCGACATAGAATTTTATTTACATCTCTACCAAAGTAATAGCATGTATCTGGTGAAACTCTGAATCCATATTTTAATATCGCGAATTAACAAAGAAGATACAAGTGGGTAGCTAACTAAAAAGATATCTTCGTCACTAACTTTTTCAAAAATAAGTAGTAGTAGACGAAAGAAGATCGCATGGACAAAACACATATTTCATTGAGGGCTGGTGAATTTCAGTCTCATACAACTGTATGTTGCTATGGTTGGAGAAGGAAACAAAATTTTATATTAACGCATTTTGGGAGAGGAGGCAGCAATTGAACATCTTTCAAGAGGATTTCACAACATATAATCTCAGAGCAAGCCTGCAAAATCGGAAGAATAAAAAATGTAAAAATTAGAAGAAACATAGCCAGTCCACAAAGGGGTAAATAAATCAATCGTAAAATTTTCAACAGTTCAGGTATGCTAGTGACCTCCTATAGGGGAGGAATTTAAACAAATTATTAATAGTATATTTAAATCCATTACAGAACACATTTGAAATGACTTCATATTTCATAAAGCCTTTGAGCATTCTCTAATAATTCAATGTTCTCACAAATAATATTATGTGAAAACTATGTATGAAGCACAAAGATATGTGAGGGTCACATAATCTAGAAAGCTCAACAAATCACATACATTTCACCGTGTAAAAACCATGATACTTATCATTAAAAAAAAGACATAAACAAAATAAATTAAACACATCCACTGTTGCTTTGATAGTAATTCTTACATGCATAGCATGTATGAGAATTATAATACAGAGAAAATATCATAAAAAAATAACTATAGAAAGAGAATTTATCCTTTATAAAAGACATGTAATTCTTAAACAAACCTCTTTGTTCTTTTCAGGTTAGTTGTATCATTGTTCTGAACAAAAGTTGAATCATCTTTCAAAACACGCAGATAGCAAAAGAATCAAAAATGTTTAACCCAAGTCAAATATGACTAAAAAAAACTAAGTGTTTTGAATACTTTTTGCTCATGCATCAAGTAGGAGAAAAACGGACGGCCTAAATAGTAAGTTGATTAGTTAACGGTGTAGGACATTTGAAACCTAACAAAAATTGATTTGTAAGGATTTTTAAATGTTTAGATCATAATCAAATTACTGGATCGAGAATTCGTATGTCTAAAGACATAGATCTAACCAACTCATTACTTTCGACCGTCCATTTTGTGTCGCTTGATGGATGGGCAAAAAGTATTTAAAATATTTGATTTTTGGTTTATAGATACTTGAAATAATATAAATCAACTTCAATGGAGTGAATCTTATATTCGAATGTCGGAGGATTGTATTTGAGTTGGAATAATTCGGGCTCAAATTCTTTTAGGAGGACAAAAGTTCTCTATAGGGGGTGTGGGGGGGGGGTGTTTGTATGAAAAAAGTAGGTCTTCTTAGATTACAATCTAAGGAGACGATCTAAAATCTCATCTTGAAGCATCTCTAAGAATGATTCGCTCCATTCATTTTGATCTACATGATTGTGTATAAAAAAACACACAAACACAAAAATAAAAACTAATGTGAATGGTTCCCACAAGGTGTTTAAAAATTATTTGTGTGGTAAAAAGAGGTATGTGTAATTTAACTTAGTTACACTTTTATGTATTGTAACTCTACCTATATACACATATATAAATATGGGGTTACTGTAGCTCAGTCGTCAGCTGAGAGAGTTTCTCAGTCGGCGGGACGTGGCAACATAATAGCCACGCATTTGTCAAAAATTTTAGGGACAAAACCAAAAAAGTCTGCTCGAATAAGCCATCAGTCACTTCAATAATTGTTTTGAATAAAATACCCTCCGTTATAATTTTTTACTGTATGTAAAATCGCTCCTTCCAAAAAAATTAAAGATCTGAATTTTTTAGTTCATCAATCCGAAAAATTTAGTGTTATTTATTCCTAAACTTTCTGAACAATTGCGTTCAAAATTTATTTTTAAAAAAAAAAAATCTGATCAAGATGGTGCCCAAGAAATCATCCGCGAAAAAAGGTAAAAGGGAAACTTAGAAAACCTATTTTTTGGGGTTTTGTAGCCCTTAATAGTTTGATTTTTTCAGTTGTGATTTTCATTTTTTTTGTTTTTTAAACAAAATTCTCTCTTTTAATTTAATTTCGATTCAAAAGTGACTCTTGCTCTGATTTTTTTATTCAGTTTTAAATTTTAATTCGAAAGAAGAAAATAATACTAAATTTTTTCGAGAAAATTTTGATTTTTTTAAAATTTCAAGAATCTTAGTTTTCAAAAAATAATTATTTAAATTTTTTATTTTAAAAGCTTGTGACCATGGTCGTAATTAAGAGTAAAAGAGTCACCTTTTTTTTTGTTTTAAAGAAGTAAGAATAAAAATTAAATTTATTTATGTGATTTGGAACAGTATTTTTTAATTTTTTACCCTGAAACTTTAATTCAAGTCACATTTTAAGATGAAAAGAAAATAGGAATTAACGAACTTAATTGAGATTTATATTTTAAAATTTTTAATTTTTTAATAATGCGACCAAGGTCACCATTTTTTCATTCCATTTTGTCGACTTGGGTCGCAGTTCTTTATATTAGCTTAATAGGTTATGTGAATAAATTTTTTTTAAAAATTTTATTAACATCTGTTTTTAAAATTATTTTTTTAAAACACTGCGACTAATGTCGTAGTGTTATCGTCCCTCCTCTCTTTTTTTTAAGCCTGGGGCGCAATCTGTTCTACTAAGTTAGCTTAATAGGATACTGCGACCCTGATCGCATTATAATGAAATAAGAATCGCAGTTAGGGGTGCCATCGGATCGGATACGGATCGGATATTACCTCTACCATATCCATATCCGCACCCAACCTTCGGATACGGATACGGATACGGATATTGGCGGATGTGAAAAAATGATATCCGTATTCGCTAAAATCGGATATCAGATATAAATCGGATATTAGCGGATCGGATGCGGATACTAATCGGATATGTTAAAAATGGATATGATTAAAGATAAATTAAACAGAAATACTTATATTACTTTTATCTCATCTACTACAATATTAAATGTGATACATACTATGATATTATTGTGTACATATCAATACATTCATCGTATTCATTGTCATTTGACTTCTATAACAATAGATTACACGTCCTCCGGTGCTAAATGCCAATTCGGATGCCATGATTGATGTCGAAATACTCAAAATATCATGTGGTGCTCTTACAAGAATCGAATACTTTTCACTATTACTTTTTCACCAACTCAAAATATCAAAATTTAATACCTTATTCCATTGAAGAATAGTCTTCTCCATACCGATATCATTATGAAGCACGCAACATTCGGATATCGGATCGGATACGAATAAGATATTACTTTTACCATATCCGTATCCGCACCTACCTTTTGGATACGGATACGGATACGAATATTGACGGATGTGAAAAAATGATATCCGTATCCGGATTGGAGGCGGATTCGGATGCGGATATCCGCGGATAATCCGTATCCGGTGGCACCCCTAATCGCAGTGCTCTGAATCATTGACCAAGATCTTCATTAGTTAATTAATTGGATTAATTAGAAAAATGCGACCTCTGTCGCAGTGTATTATAATTTATTATTTACTGTTGCGACCAAGGTCGCAGTACTTTTTCTTTTCCAAGTTTATTTAAAAGTACTGCGACCGTGATTTTTTTGAATTTGTATTTATGTTGTTAATATTTCTGCATCTATAGGTAAGTAAGAACTGAAGATTTATCCTATGAGATCGAGCCTAAGGCCTACGTGCGAATTCATCAGAAAATTCAAAAGGCATATTCACGCACATTTTATCAATGCGATGAAGGAGACCCCGTTTGGTGCAATTTTCATGACCTTCTACAATGAGGAGTTTGGTGCTGACAAAGGCATGAAATCAATATAAGTATACTGAAAATTCAGATCATACAAAACAAATTGTTGAACTAAATAAAAAGAATACATGACAACCATAATCGCATAACTGAAAAAATTATTTTAATATATACTGCGACCTTAGTCGCAGTTCTTTCAATTTTGTGTATATGAGAAAAAACAGGTACTTGAAAATAAAAAGAACTAATTGAAAATCACACGTCTAAATTATAATAAATAAAACTGCGACTAAGATCGCAGTTGTAAAAATAGCTGTGACTATTGAAAAAATTATTTTAATATATACTGCGCCCTTAGTCGCAGTTCTTACAATTAATGTCCATGAGAAAAATAGGTAGTTTTTAAATTAAATAACTGCGACTGAGATCACAGTTAACAAAACTGTGTAATTGTTAACTGAAAAAGATGACTTTGATAAAAGTGATTATTATTTTGTAAAATGTAATCTAGGTCGCAATTTCATCTACGTGGCCCAAGATTTTTTACATATAAGAAATTGCGGGAAAAATTTAAAAAAGATAAAATGAAAACCTCTTGATCACCATCCAAAAATCTCAACCCTTCAAGATTTTTAATATTCTATGAGAAAGTTAAACACGATGATATATGATTCATATTTAAATTGGGAGAAAGAGATTGGGGATGACATCGACCTGAATTAGCAGGAGATGTGTTCTGGTCGGCAGTCGACATTAAAATAGAAAAGAAAATTTAGGTCTGCAAAGTAAAAAAGAAAAAATAACCTGATCCGGATATCGCTTTTCTTAGAAAAACTTTCTGAAAATAAAACTCAAACCTAAATCTAACAACACCCGAAAAAAGAAATAGGGGCTCAATAATAATAAACAATAGTGAGACAACTACCTTTTACTACAGGCCATTTAGTAATTTCACTTATTCCAATAGGCCGGCCGTAACTTATTTGTGTGGCTAATAATGTGCCACGTCACTGCAAGCTAAGAGGGATTCTCAGCTGTGGCTGACACACACACACACACACATTGTTAGAGTTACAATACACTAGGTGTAACGAAGTTAAGTTACACACATCATCTTTAACTAAAAAAAATTTGCTTGGTAAGATACAAAAAAAAATTAATGTGACTGGTCCCCACAAAGTATTTAAAAAATATTTTTTTTGGTGTGGTGAAACGAAGTGTAACTTAGTTAAGGTGTATTGTGACTCTACCCCTATATATATAACGAGTAAGTTCTTTCACTTGTATGCCCACTGATACTGAATACTAGCAATACAAATGCACTTTTGTTCACGCTTGAACAAACTTAATACCTCACCATCCATCCCTTTAACTCCCATTAACCTTCTTACAGTTGCTCCTGATCTGCCCGCTGCTCACCGTCAGCGGGCTAACGTTTCTCATCACCATCGACATCGCAAAGTTGGAGAAGAACGTGCTCTCGCTGCTAGCAAAGCTGTTGACGGTCGAAGCAGGGTCAGCTCCGCTCGAGGGCAGCAGCTCGTGGTCGCTCCCGAGGAGCCCCTCGTTGGTCTGGATGTTGGTGTGGTACTTGTTTTTGAAGGTGTCGGGTGTGGTTTTATCAAGGTTAACCAATGTATTCCCATTGTTTTAACTTCGGTTCATGTGTATGAGCCTCACACACATATTATAAGAGGGATAATTCTGCGTTGACACGTGAATATGATATAAGAGGGGTCCAAAGTAGTTGGATCAGAGAACATATTGACTGACAATGAAGATAAGAGAATTTGGAGGTGGGACAGTAATAGAATGTTTTTAGTTGTCCTACTATTCACTTTTGATTTTTAGAGGAGTGAAAATTAGGTTTCTATGGGACATTAGGGTACCATTGAAGATTCATATTGTCACGTAGCTGATTTTGAAAGGTCGGTACATACTTTAGATGTCTTGACACATAAAGGCATTTCTCATCCTATAAATATGTTTCTTGTAATAATCACTTTGAAACCATTTATTCATCTTTTTTCTTCATTGTTAGGTTAAAACTTTCAATACTATCATAAACTATCGTGGTATTCTCAAAAAATCTCCTAAACTATTAAATATTCAAAATACTATCATAAATTATATTTTTCCTACTTTCATCATAAACGACGTTAATGATGTTAGCGACAAAACCTAAATACCCTTGCACTTTCAATCTGATTATAATTAGAAAAGTGATAAACATGTGTTATACACGTGCTAAACTATGGGCAATGTGGTCATAAAATAGGCACGTGATAATCACGTGACGTCTGTTGAAATGATAAACTCAGGGAAAGTAGTTTTTTGAGAACTCGAGAAATAGTTTGTGGTAATATTTTGAGAATTTGACAGTTTAGATTTTTTTTTGGTAATAGCATGATAGCTTATGATAGTATCGAGAAATTTAGCCTCGTTTATTATGTGAAGCCCATTTGGAGATATTTGATGATGAATTTAGGTACTCGTGCTGCTGAACTTGAGAGTATTATTGATCCTTGATGATGAATTTATGTGTACCAGTTAGGGGTGCTATCGGATCGGATATTGCCTTTATCATATTCGCATCTTCACCCAACCTTCAGATATGGATATTGGGGGATGTGAAAAAATGATAACGGCATAAGCCAAAATCGAATATCGGATACGGATCGGATATTAGCGGATTGGATATGGATACTAATCAGTTATGTAAAAACAGATAAGATTGCAGATAAACTAAACAGATAAACTTATATTATTTTTTTATCATCTAAAATAATATAAAATGCAATATAAATTATGATATTATGAATCAAATAAATTGAGAAGAGCAAGAAACAAGAAATTTAACTCGAAATTAAAATAAAATCATATGCTTACCTCCTTTTTCCACTCAGTTTGGGTGAGCATATAATTCAATACCTTGGGTACATAAAATTGGTCAGATTTGAACCACAAAGATACTCTTGCAACATCTGAGAATTATACTCCAGAATCTGTCCGCTTTTTGAAAATCCATTACATGCAACAGAGATGAGTCAAATAACACTGTAGGAGAAAACAATCTAAAGTATCATACATTATTCATACCTCTCGATAAATTAACTCCCTCACATCTTCTTTCATTAATTTCCTCCTTTCATGTTCAAACTCAACTTTTGAAATTGGCTAATACTTGCAAAAAGAAAGCACTATCATGTTGACTAACGAAAAAAATACTATCAACTATTTTCATTTAAGCGATTCGAGTATCCACACAATCATCCAAACATTCTCAAAATGATAAAAAATTGTACATCCAAGAGCTTTCAAAAGAGATTGCTTCAGATTTGGATTCCTCCACGAAGCTAGCTAGGGTGTTGATCTTGCAAAATTCATATAAATAACCAAATTAATGATCCTACAAAATTCTTATAAATAATCAAATTGAACAAAAACCAATCTAAAGCAGCCCCTCTATCACTCTACTTTTTGCAAATTGACAGAATACATAATCATTTCGAAAACAACAAATGCTCATGTTTAATTGTTTACATCAAAACTGCGATGATATCATATAAACTGTGTTGTCAAAATAATATCATCCAAAAATTTGAAACATGTGCTCACCATTTCATTTTCATGCGCTCACCATTTCACCAAAATCTCAAATTGTGAAACATTTCACCATTTCACCATTTTTCACTAAAATTCAAAAACTGACAAAATTTCAAAAAAAGAAGAACAATCTCGTACCGAGGCGGCAGATCACTCGAATCAGAGCTATCGTGCTTCATATTAAGGGAGGGGCTGACAAGGAGAATAGGAGAGCTTGTGAGCGACGACGGTTGGTTAAACTCATCAGAGAGGAGAGCTCGTGTACAGAGAGGAGAGGGTGAGGGATGAGAAGATCGAGATTAAGGGGTATCGAGAGGGAAGAGGGCGGCTAGTCGGTGGAAAGAATAGAAAGTGAGAAAGAGAGATCTCGTGGAGGGAGGCGATTGGTCGAAGAGGAGAGCTTGTGAACGAAGAGGAGAGGGCGAGGGCTGAGCAGAGATTAAGATTGAGGGAGATCAAGGGAGAAAGGGGGCGACTGGTCGACGGAGAGAAGAGAAAGTGAAAGAGAGAGATCTCGTGGACTAAGGCTGTTGGTCGGAGAGGAGAGCTCGTGGACGGAGGCGACTGGTGGCGAGGACTAAGAAGAGATCGAGGGAGATCGAGAGAGAGAGAGAGAGAGAGAGAGAGAGAGAGAGAGAGAGAGAGAGCAGAGTGAGGAAGGAAGAATAGGGGGCCTTCTAGTCAGTGAATAGAAAGAGAAAGAGAAAGGGAGCTGCTCTGAACCCTTATTGGATTTACATATAATAATTGATATAATAATTGGATATTGGATGTAATAAACTTATTGATATCCGTACTCATATCTGATTTGATGAATTCTATCTGCATCCATATCCGTATCCGATTACAGATATCCGAATCAGCATCCGAATCCGTCGGATCCAGATAAAAAAAAATGCATCCGAATTCGCATGGGATGCGGATTCGGATGCGGATATCCGCAGATATCCGAATCCGAATGGCACCCATAGTCCTAACACATATTGGGTTTGGACTTGCAACTTTCAAAGCAATAAACAATTTTCTTTCATGTATATTTGATGAAGCGCAGGAACAATGGGCCTCAATTCTCTATTATCGGGTCTACTCTTAATTTGCCCTCAAATTTGGTCCTTTGAGATATGTGTTTGGTTGGTGCAGATTAAAACATGGTTCAATACATAACTTTAGTATATTTGCCTTTTGTGGAGTAGTCGATCTTTCATAAGGTTTATGAAGGTGCACAATAGGAATTCTAATTTTTTACAAAATAATCCAAGATTCCTTGACACTGATCATGAAAAAGAAACAAAATGTTCGATATTTGATTCCACACTTGGGTTGGGTCCATCACAACACGCAGGTGCATTCTACGGGCCAAATTTTTTGACCTGAAAATTGAAAGCAACATAACCACTACACTCAACATAATGAATGCACTGATACAACACTAGCAATTTGCTCACTGCAAACTAACTCAAAAACAATTTGATAATTCTTCCAAAAAATCAGAAAAAAAAAATAAATATCAATAGCTAATTTAACTCCCATTAACCATTAACCATCCTGCAGTTCCTCCTGATCTGCCCCTTCTTCCCCGTCAGCGGACTAATGTTCCCCATTTTCACCATCGATATGCCAAAATCTTCGAAGAAGCTATTTTGGCTGTTGGCGAACGCCCTGACAATCGAAGCAGTCGGACCTCCAGTCGTCGACAGCAGCTTCTGATCGCTCCCGAGGAGCCCCTTCATGCTCTTGAGGTTGCTGTAGTACTTGTTGTCGAAAGTGTCGGGTGTGGTCACATCAAGGTCGTTCAATGTGCTCCCGCTCCCCCCTTGAGGGCACCTGCGACGCAGTGAAGCAAGGTAGGAAGTGCTCAGGCTGGGGTCAGGCTTGCCCGTGCCACTGAAATTGTAGAGCCGGTTGGTGATGGACTTGCACTGGGCTCGCCCGAAGGTGTGGGCTCCTGATTCAATATAGAATAGTATTATAAGTATGAAGTTTTCATGTTATGTAATTGTATATTTTCATATTCTACTCGATCATTGTCTTTGCCAGTGATATACACAAATTTAGTTCCTTAATAGACAATTTTGAATTATATATATGCAGTTTGAGTACTAATTTTACAATCAAAATGTTTGGATGTTCGGCGCAGATGATTACCAGATAAGGTGACAAGGTCTTTGTTGTTGAGCCCCACCTTGGAGAACTTGGACTGGAGAGTGCTCAGGCTGTCGAAGGGGCTCGGAAGGTTTTGTGCGGCGGCGCGGTTGGCAGTCGTGCTGTCCCTTCTTCCTAGTAGCACAGTCCATGATGGGCCTCCTGCCTGTTAGCAAATTTAGGGTTAAAGGCAGAGATCTTAGTTAATTACAAAAAGATTACCACGGGGGAAGGTAATTATATATTATTTGATGCTTGCTAGCTTACAAGGTTAACAGAAGCTTCAGCTGCAAGGGCCAGGATATCAGCACAAGAGACCACTCCAGGGCAATGTGCCTCCACTCCTCTCTTGATGTTGTCCACAACGTCGAAACCGCGAACTGAGTTCTTGTTCGGAACTGCATCCTTCTCACTCTGTATTTTGGCCGTGTCGTCCAATAAAAGTGACCCATCACAGCCCTGCAATGGTAACACGTTCAGCTTCTACAGAAAATATTCTTGAACAAAAGAAATGATACTTGTGGTGAACTAATTTGCTTACATCGACAAAGCAATCGTGGAAATGGAGGCGAGTGAGGCTGGCATAGATCCTGGGGTCCTCACAATGAGCCTTCTGAACAACAACACGAACGATGTGTGATACCAAGGGGCACGTCTTACTATAGAAATCAGCGCTGAGTCCGGCTTCGCATCCATGGAGGAACGATGCCAAGGAGATGGTTAGGGCTAACACAAGAGAAGAGCAAGAAGAAGAGAAGGACTTCATTTTTTTCCAATTAGCTTTTGATAGAAGAGAAAGATCAGTTGGTGATGCCTTGTGTTTGCTTCGTTCATATTTGCTCGTTTTATATAGAGACTAGCGAGCTGGACATGCACGTAACTAGTTATCAGCAATGCATGGAAGATTCCCCACGTTTGTGTTTGGGAATTAGTTGAAGACCGCTCTAATTCAAAATTGAAGATGAGATCTTGTGATGGCTTTATAAAACAAAACATAAAATATATAGTATATTTGTATCAAGGATTTCAAGGCAAAATGTGCAGAAAAAAGAGAAAAAGAAAGAAGAGAAATAGCCAACAAGCAAGCATGTTTTTGGTCAGCAGTCAAAGGCTACGCTTGATAGTCTGTCTGCACTCGATGTGCACTACCCACCACATTTTGTTTGTCATTTGTGTCTTCTAGCCTTGTTCCATTCTATAAAGCTGTTTTGTTCCAAGATGTTGTTCTAGTCAATTAGTGTTTAAAAAAAAAAGATACTAATTATTCTCTAATTAAACAAATTTCGGATAGAAATCTTGCGTAGCTAGGATCTTAGTAGGTCCGATTCAAATATACTTGAATTTATAAAAACTCAAACAATCAATCATTTCAACTTTAATTAAAAGCCTTAATTTCAACTTTAGACTTTCAACAATAATAGTCCTCAAATCAAGTATCTATAAACAATAGTGGGAGATCAAAAGACTTTCTAAGGTTCAGAGAGTCCATGTAAGAATTTCAAGAGGAATCCTAATTAAACAACAAACTTCCTTTAACCGCACGTTCTTGGATTGTAATTAATTAGTTCCAGAAAGCAACTACGCTACGCTACTGATAAATGCCTGCTAATCATCAACATGGATAATTTTATCATAGTTTACATGTAATTAATCTAGGAATTATTTGGGAGGCCTTGCAAAATACACTAGTAGCTAGGGATCAGGCCTGTCCTGAGTGAGTGGTCACATGGTCGGCTTGGGTTTGTTAAGAGCCCGCTCACTCACAGGTCACTGGTATAAAGTCCATCGCGGACATATGTAGTTATATCTTGTTGAGAAGTGATTTTCTAACCAAAAAAAGCTAAGGATCTGGCTAAACTTCCATTCCTTGTGGATGAATTATCTCAAAAATTAAAATAAAGTAGAATAATAAATAATAAATAAATAAGTAAATAAACATAAAGAAAATCAATGTATCTTTTTCATTTAAGAGAGTAAAATTAAATGACATTTATTCATGGATCCAATATAATTATGCAGAATCCATTTTGAGATCCAAATTTAAGAAATAGTTAACAATCTATGATTTTATATCTAATAATATATTAATTGTATTCAGATTTCGCACCGTATATATATGTCAATTTCTTAAATTTACAAAAATTGACAAGACTTATTTTGCTTCCGTGCTTGGTTTGCTTTTATTTTCTAGCTATATTTTACATGTTTAAACATCACTAGTAAGATCATGTAAATCAGGGTTGGATTGTTTGAGGTTATATGTCCGAGAGGTGCTCTACTTTTTGTTCAAAGGAAAAATTAAGTTTCTTGTATATTGTATATTTAATTAGAAAGAGATGTATTGCATCAAAAGTCTAGATTAATTATTTTTTAAAATCAGATAAATATATGTTATTTTATAGTTATTTATAATTTTATCAATTTACACACAATCTGATGTTACTTGGACTGGGGAATTAATTCATCCAAGTTGCTCCACTGGCATCAGTAGCTTGTTGAAGTTTAAATCAGCATGTGCTGCTTACTTGCAGTGATTGTGACTCTCTTTAGAAGTGTCTGCTTGTGACATTTTTTGAACATCAATCATGAAGGGAAGAAAAGAATAGAAAAGAAAAAAACTACATCAATCAATTACATGGCGTTATCTTTGTTCAAAAGCTAGGAATATAATCCATTTTATATTGTTTCATATACAACACATAAAATTTTCATGAATTCATGAAAATGACATGGAAATTGGGCTGAAAAGATAAGCCCTTCGAATTAAACATGCGTTGCTTGATTTGTTTCTGTGATCAATCCACAATTTTCTTCTATTAAAGACACCTCTCTTTAACTTCTAGGTCAAAAAGAGGAGTGCTTACGTGGGCCCAACCAACGATGTCCTTCACATCTATCACATCATTGTGATGCTGACTGTAACGCACCATTGGCAAGAACTACGAAAATTTTAGTGAAATTTTTCGTTGAAAATGGAAGATTCTTGACTGTAATTAAATAAAAATTTAATCACGAGTTATCATAATATTATTTTCTCTTTTAGTTGCATAATTGGTGTTATTCTTAGGGAATTATTTGCGTTCTAGAAATTTGTATTTTATAATATTAGGAATACATTTTTCCATACTAACATAATTATTATGATATTTTTTAAAAAATCTCCTTAACTATTAAATTCTCAAAAAACTATCGCAAATTATTTTTTGAATTTCTAGAAAATCACCTTCCATTAGTCTATTGTTTCAACAGCTACCAAATATCACTTTTCTATTTTATGATCAAGTTGTCCTTAATAAACACATGTAAATGTGTGTTTATCATTTTTCTAGTTGTAATAAGACTGTAAGGGTAAGTGAATTTTGGTCTTTACACTGGCATCGTTAACATTAATTAGGAACAAAGTGAAAAAAATATAATTTGTGATAGTGTTTTAAATTTTTTGGCATTGTTAACATTAATTAGAAGCGAAGTAAAAAAAATATAGTTTGTGATAGTATTTTAAAATTTTAATAATTTAAAGAGTGTTTTGAAAATATCATGATAATTTTAAATAGTATTAAGGGTAATATTTAAAAATTAGTAGTTTAACAGAGACGCCAGAATTATTGTTTTCTACTGTTGAAAGATATCAGACACACACCAACCCCAATTATGTTTAATCTTATCAAATGTCATGTAATGCAACGTGTTTGGTGGCTTCATCATGTTTGGCTTTGGGGCTGTTTGGTTGGAAGGAAGTGGGCGGAAGTAAGGAAATAGGGAAGTATAATTGCTCACTTTCCTATCTATTCAAACACCGGAAAAGAAAATTAAGAAAACCTCTTTTCCTTTTATCTTTTCTCTTTTACACAACCATTTCCTCACTTCCAGAGTGTTACAGTTAATTTTGTGGTCATGTAAATCTCGTTTGTAATAAATTGTAACACAAAACAGTTAATTTTTTGACCATGTAAATCTCACTTGCATTCTAATTACAGTCTATTTTTTATTTTTCTTAATTAATTTTTATTTTAATATTATTTTACGGTCAATTTTGTGATCAACTTTTCCGCTTCCACTTTCACATTACCATTCAAACACCGAAAAAGACAAAATATTTTCCAAACCACACTTCCCAACAACATCCAAACACCGGAAAACTTACTAACGAATTCTCAAGTTCCAAAAGGAATTATTACTGCTTCCTCAATTCCTCACTTCCTCACTTCCACCCTTAACCAAACAGGCCCTTCAAGGAAGTGGGCGGAAGTAAGGTAACATAGAAGTGTCATTTCTCACTTCTCTCTCTATCCAAACAACAAAAAAAGAAAAATGAGAAAGCCTCTTTTCTTTTTCTCTTTTCCTTTTTACACAACCATTTCCTCATTTCAGGGTGCTACAGTTAATTTAGTGGTCATGTAAATCTCATTTGTAATAAGTTATAACTCAAAACAGTTAATTTTATGATCATGTAAATCTCACTTGCATTCTAATTACACTTCAATTTTTATTTTTCTTAATTAAATTTTATTTTAATATTATTTTGTCTTCAATTTTGTGATCAACTTTTTCACTTCCACTTTCATATTACCATCCAAATACTAAAAAATACACAATATTTTTAAATCACACCTTCCAGTAACATCAAAGGCCAAAAAATTTACTAACAAATTATTAAGTTTCAAAGAGAGCTATTACACCTTCTTTACTTTCTCACCTTTTCAATTTCACATCTGACCAAACAGTATATGAAAACTGTAGCGCACGGGGCGGGGGGACATGGGTCCAAATGTCCTTGAAATTGATGATTATGATGATAGAAGATGCTTGTCCTCGCTACATCCATGGCTGCTGTTAGATCGTAGGGAAAGTTCAAAAAGATTCGGTCTGTCAATTCATCAGCGTGGCTGCTGCGGTGGCAAAAACAAAACTGGGCCCTCACTAGGTTTTCATTTGTCCTCTCTTGGTTTTTGTTTGTACAAATTTTAATATTTTAGACATATAGGTTAAGAAGATGATGAGACTGCGCATGTTGCCTCAAGATAAAATTAAAGTGATCCATTCTTGTCGACCAGACTTAAACTGTTGGTCGAAAAAGTAGCAATTGTGGGCTTGTTTGGTTGACGGTGAAAGTGAGAAAGTAAAGAAGTGAGGAATTGGTAATAGTTTCCTTTGGAACTTGAAAATTGGTTAGTAAGTTTTCCGATGTTTGGATGTTGTTAGGAAGTGTGATTTGAAAAATGTTATGTCTTTTTCGGTATTTGGATGGTAATGTGAAAGTGAAAGTGGAGAAGTTGACCATAAAGTTGACCGCAAAATAATATTAAAATAAAAATTAATTAAGAAAAATAAAAAATAGATTGTAATTAGAATGCAAGTGAGATCTACATGATCAAAAAATTAACTGTTTTGTACTACAACTTATTATAAATGAGATTTACATGATCACAAAATTAACTGTAGCACTTTGAAAGTGAGGAAATGATTGTGCAAAACAGAAAAGAGAGAAAGAAAATGAGTTTTCTTATTTTCCTTTTCCGGTGTTTGGATAGATAGGGAAGTAAGCAATTATACTTCCTCATTTCCGTACTTCCGCCCCCACTTCCTTGCATCTAAACACCCCTACATGAATAACTCACGCGTCAATAAATAAGAATTATGTAAATAACTCAAATGGCATGCAATACTTGAGTGATTGCAACTATTGAATTCAAACTCTCGTGCTAAGATTACTACAGTCGGCCCTTTGGACACGGTCGGCCCTTGAGATTATTGTGGCTAAGCTGGGTTCTTTGGTTCTGTTTGATGAGTCCACGAAGTTGTTGTCCAAGGGCAGGTATGCCCGTGTGGTGGTTGACGTTGATCTCTCTCTACCCTTGTTCCGCCCCCTCTGTCCATCCCCCTCTGTCTCTGGTGGTGACGATGAAGATATTGATCTCCATTATCCTTGGATCCATGTGAGAGGCCGTCGTCGCCCTCATCGGCGAGCGTCTACGGTGGCCAATGATCGCCTCCTCTCCTGGCCCCCTCCTCTGTCTCCCATTTTCTTTCTGGGCCTGTGGGCCCTTCAAAAAAAACCAAAAAACCGAAAACAAATCGGGTAATTTAGGGGCTGGGCGAGTGGCCCAACTATCAAACTCCATTTACCTGAAAAAGGTTATGTCTGGGCCAGAGATTTCATCCTCATCTTTCTCCTCTTCCCGCCTTCATACCCAAGCTCACGTCCCCAAGCCCATGCCCCCACTACTGAGTTGCTTCCCTCCTCCTCTGCTTCCCTCCTCTTCTGCTTCCCGCCCACATGGAGATTCTTTCATATGTCTGAGGCACCACTCGCCAATCCCCAACCCAATGCTGCAGATATGGCTGTCTTAACGATGTTAGCCAAGGGTTCCTCTGATTTGATTGTTGACATTGATGAATTGAAACAAGTTCCACTCAAGTAGTTTTTGAAGAAAAAAGGTAAAGAAGCGGAGAATGTTTATTCATTAAAATGTCATTGGTCTGCAATTGTAAAATCTAAGATCAAATTGGGAAAGAATAAAAAAAGTAGTTCATCAGTATCTTTTTCACTGCTCGTCACTCTTTCTGATCTTGATAGACTGCATGAAGAATTGATTGATCATGACAAGGAAATTTTGCGAGTAATTGATCCCCTCTTCGAAGGGGTGATCGCCTTGTATCTTTCTGCTTTCTTTATTTTTTTTCCTTTTGTTTTTAATTTTGTAGTACTTCTGATTATAAAAAAAGGAAAAGAAATGCTTCAAATACTATTTTTAGTATTCATTTAAGACTGAAGTACTGATACAAATTTAAAATGATTTTCAAAGGAGTCTTTTGCAATTTCCTGTTAATTCTTTTTTCCAAAAATTATTTGAGACTCATCTAATAATTATCTAGAAGATTAATAATGATTCTTTTTCTTCAAAAATAATGTAATTGTATTTGGAATTCAACTATATATCTGTGTTATAATTATAATGCAAAATATTTTCATGGACTAAGGCTTTTGACGGTATATCCGAGGATGCGCAGGGGAGGGGATACGACACTGATTCAAAGGCGATGTGACTGACTGCATCACGGATCCCTGATTTTTGTTTGCCACATGAGTCATCTGTATCTTGTATCAGGGTTTTCCCATTTCTTTATTTCAGTGTTGAGTTGTAAATCTTAAGAAGTATTATTGCTTTTTCTTGCAACTTTAGGAGGGTTTTATGCACTTAACCCTCAGAAGTTTTTATTGATAGAAAAGACATAAATTAATCTAAGCAAATTTTAAGTGTGTACAAGAAGAATATAAGTAGCAGTTGCAACCTTGTTTAAGCATTAACTTTTACCATTTATGCATGAGAGAGATCTAATTGAGTAATTTAATACATGTGATATTTTTGCTAGAGTATAAATTAGACAAGGTATATATCTAGGTATATTTTCCAATTTAAAACTACTAATTAGATATAAAAGAAATAAAGTTTCAGACAAGGGATTGAAACCAATTTCCACTATTTAAATGAATTGTGACAGTTTAATGCCCAGTTTCAATTCACCACCCTGCAGTTCTTGCGAATTCACCACCCTGCAGTTCTTGCGAATCTCACCAGCTGAACCAGTGAGTGGGCTTATATTACCCATCTTGATGATTGAGTTCACAAAATCAGTGAAGAAGAGTGTGCTATTGCCACTGTAAGCCTGCACCAGCGCTTTGGTTGCAGCCACACCCTGTGCGCTCGAGAACAGGCCCTGGTCGGATGACAGCAGGCCCTTCTGGTTCAGCAAGTTGGTGAAGTAGTGGTTGTCGAACACGTCGCCGGAGTTTCGGTCCAGCACAGCTGTCACGTTCCCGTCACCGTTCTGTGGGCACAGAGCCTGCAGGTCGGCGGCCATGGCCGGGTCCAGTGTCGGGTCGGCCGCGCCTGTCCCTGAGACGTTGAGCCTGTTGCTGAAGAGGACGCAGCGGGCTCGGCCGATGGTGTGAGCGCCTTTGCACACAATTGAAACGTGTTAGTCAGGCCAATGAATCTAAATAATGCATGTTGGAGAGCCTGTTTGACTTTGAAGTTTTTTAAATTATAATTATGTTTAAGTTGAATTTAGATATTTCTAAACTGTAATATACAATTCAGTGATTATAATTTTAGTTTTCTAAATCATAATATAATTGAATTTATGGTCGATATGTTTATATGCAAAACAGAGTTTAGAGAGAACTCAAAGTTAGCCAGCTGACTTTATCCACTGAGAAGGAAAAGAAATAGATAGTGTTTCTTTTTCTTTTTCCTCGCGCTATTTAAAATAGTTTGAAAAAAAAGTCTAGTTTAATTGAATTTTTCAACCATATTGCAGTCTTGATTTTGAATTTACATAACTGCTATTTACTAAATTACAAGCAGTAATTGAAGGGATGTCAGGAGTATGGTTTTTGGAGTTGAGTGATTTAACTGCAACAATTTACAATTATGGAAAAGAAAGATACTTTTCATATTCGTCTCTGCATATTTTCACCGGCATATTAAAAACACAAGGAGTCACCTTCCTCGATCCCTAATGAGGAAAGTATTTATGGGCGGTCTTGACTCCTTGAGTATGCTAGGGGGTATAATATATGCTGAAAACAGGTATGAAAAGGTTTTTTTTGGGGAAAAAAGTTCACCTGAAAGCCAAACAATATGCCCTGATTAATAATTAAAAATACTTGTGCTAATTATTTCATTAATTAACATGTTTAATTGATCATCTGACAAGGAACGCGGGGTATTTCCCAATCGTTTTCCTTCAGGGGGGTAAAAAAATTACCTGACAAGGAGACAACATCAGTGGTGTTGAGTCCCACTGCAGCAAACTTGCTTATTATGGTGTTGATAGTGTCAAAGGGAGAAGGCAGGTTATTAGCAGCTGACTGGTTGGATACCAATGAGTCTCTTCTTCCCAACAAAGGTTTGTAAAAAGGCCCTCCACTCTGCGTCAATTCAAATTAATGAAAGAAAATTAAAATTACTGTATAAGTTAACACTTGTACGTATTTTACAGAAATTTTCGCTCCACATACCAGAACAATTGAATCTCTTGCGGCAATGGCGAGTATATCAGCACAAGAGACAGTTCCATGGCACGCGTTCTCAACTGCTGTCTTTATAGTGTCCACGACATCGAACCCCCTTGCAGAGTTCCGGTTGGGTGCCGCGAATTTCTCCCCGTCTGGCCCATCAAGCAGAATCGACCCATCGCAACCCTGAAAAGTTTCAAGTTAATAAGACGTGGATAGTTGCATACCAAGTTGTGCATCACAAGCATTACTAGATTTATAATAAATGACTCACATCGACAAAGCAGTCATGGAAGTGGAGGCGAAGGAGAGAAGCAGCCATCCTCATCTCATTCTGGAGAGCAGTAAAAACTGCGCTCTTAACAACCTTAAAGAGAGTAGGGCAGGTCGTCGCGTAAAAATCTGTAGTTAACTGGCATCTCACACATTGAGCTGAACACAAGCACACAAGCAGGGCGAAGACGAAAGCCTTCTTCATCTTCACAAACTAATAATAGTACTACTTCTTGTTATTTTGGTAATTTATGGTGGTTTCACTAAAGCCTTAAGCCCTGCCTTTATATAGAAATTCAAAGTGTTGGGTACGTTGGTAATGGGCGGCCCCCAAGTACAACTGTGAACGTAAGAGCGCACAAGCAAAACTGATTTAAGTTAATTTTGTGTAATCCCTCGTGGATCAAGTTAGTGGGGGTTTTAATTGTTTTTAATTGTGGGCATGAACTGAAGAAGATAGAGATGTGTCGTGTTGAGATTAGTCCCACATCGGCTGCACAAGCCGCCTCTTCATGTGTCTTCTTCCCCGGCTGTGAGTGCTGTGAGTTTCGTGCACGATTTGCCCATGGATGCAAGCATAGCTGTGAAGCACATCGAGGGATATACATACATGTGGGCAATTGGGATGGTGCGAAGATCAGATTGTTAATTGGGGGTTTATGTTAAGGGGTTCGGTTCTTGTGTGTAAGCCACATACACATACAATAAGAAGACCAATCACGCATTGATACGTGTATTGATTCTCTTATAATATGTTATGTGTGTGGGCCTCACACACATATTATAAGAAATTAAGTACCCTTTTAGCCTAGAAGTAGATATTTTCTGAAAAGAGAAGAAATTGTAAATAAAGCATGTTCTCAATTTTTTCATTTCATAAAAAGAGATCGGGCTGGTAACAGGTTCTGTAGAAAATTATAGAAAATTATACTTTCTAAGTTCATATAAATGCACCTGCAAATATTCTTATCTGCTGTTATATTAGAACTCTAAAGGTTCTGACCTGCTTTAGGAATAACAAACACCCCACCACCCCCATATGTTTATTTTTGTTGACCTTCGATGTCACATCTCAAATTTGAGACCTTGACAGGCACTAGGGTACATCCCTAGTGAGCGTATGAATAATATAATTACAATACTCAAATATGATTATAAAAAATAGTGAATACAAAGACGCATATTGTACCTGATATGGATCTAATTCTAACGTTTGAATTCTTGACCTTCTGACTTTTAATCTTCCTCTGAAATTTTTTTACGAAATAGAGAATGAGTTAACGTTGCCAGTCTAACCCTGACAACTTCCCTCCGACGATCAAGTCAGTCATACTCTCATAAAAATAATGAGAAAAACTTAGATTTATTAGAAGAGAATACATGAATTTGAGCTTTATAATTTCTGACATACTAATTATTTTTATTTAACATTCTGAATCTTTGAGTTGCCAATAAATAGTATTCTTACAATAACTAAGGCAAACTAACAAAACAATTTGTTATATGTTACACGCAGAACAACAACCTCTCTAAGGAATCCACCAACCAGGCGGAGACTGATGCAGCTGGAGATGTACTAAACACGACAAGAACAGAGAATAATAGAGAAAAGCAATCAACACAAGATTTAACGAGGTTCGGCAACGTGCCTACGTCCTCGGGGCAAAGGGGAGAGAGATTTTATTGATTCAATAATCAATACAAACTAATACAGAGAGATTCTTGAGAGAACTTTCAGGGATATTTCCAGGGATTCAATACATGAGGGCTCTATCCCCTATTTATAATCACAGAGTCCCTGAGTTTTAGAAAACTCAGATTGAATTCGATCCCAATTAGAAAAGGAAATTCGAATCCAAAAAAGCAGCACAAAACGCGTCTGTCGGTCGATCAGGCACCGGCCGGTCGATCGACTCTGTGCCCGGTCGACCGGTTCGGTTGACCGGCTCCAACCGAGAGCAGTACCATATCAGTCGGACGACCGTGCGGTCGACGCCTCCGTGCCACGGTCGACCGGGCGGTCGCCCGGACTAACCTTGTGCACGTTGTGCACACCGGTCGACCGGTTTTCTCCACCAATGAACACTTGAATCGCAAAACAAGCAAGCATGTTTTTGTTCAGCAGTCAAAGGCGACGCTTGATGGTCTGTCTGCACTCGATACATGCAGGCTGTGCCACCTACCACATTTTCATTTGTGTCTTCCAGCCTTGTTCCATTCTAAAAAGCTGTTTTGTTCCAAAATGTTGTTTTAGTCAAATTAGTGTAAAAAAAAAAAAGATACTAATTTTCCCTAATTAAACAAATTTTCGGATAGAAATCTTGTGTAGCTAGGATCTTAGTAGGTCCGATTCAAATATACTTGAATTTATAAAAACTCATACACTCAATCATTTCAACTTTAATTAGAAGCCTTAATTTCAACTTTAGTCTTTCAACAATAATAGTCCTAGCTCAAATCCAGTATATATGAAAAACAGTGGGAGATCAAAAGACTTTCTGAGGTTCAGAGAGTCCATGTAAGAATTTCAAGAGGAATCCTAATTAAACAACAAACTTCCTTTAACCGCACGTTCTTGGATTGTAATTAATTAGTTCCAGAAAGCAACTGCGCTACGCTACTGATAAATGCCTGCTAATCATCAACATGGATTATTTTATCATAGTTTACATGTAATTAATCTAGGAATTATTTGGGAGTCCTTGCAAAATACACTAGTAGCTAGGGGATCTGGCATATCTAGAGCGAGCGGTCACATGGTCGGCTTTAGGTTTGTTAAGAGCCCGCTCACTCACAGGTCATCGGTATGAACCCCATCGCCGACATATCTAGTTATATCCTGTTGAAAAGTGATTTTCTAGTGAAAAAAAGCTAAGGATCTGGCTAAACTTTCATTCCATGTGGATGAATTATCTAAAAAATTAAAATAAAGTAGAATAATAAATAATAAATAATAAATAAATAAGTAAATAAACATAAAGAAAATCAATGTATCTTCATTTTTCTTTTAAGAGAGTAAAATTAAATGATATTTATTCATGGATCCAATATAATTTTGTAGGATCCATTTTGAGATCCAAATTTAAGAAATATATGATCTAGTTGATTGACAGTCCATGATTTTATATCCAATAATATATTAATTGTATTCAGATTTTGCACCATACATATATGTCAATTTCTTAAAATTTAAAAAAAAAAAATGACAAGACTTCTTTTGCTTCCGTGCGTGGTTTGCTTTTATTTTCTAGCTATATTATAAATGTTTAAACATCACTAATAAGATCATGTAAATCAGAGTTGTATTGTAGGAGGTTATATGCCGAGAGGTGCCCTACTTTTTGTAGAAAGGAAAATTTAAGTTTCCTGTATAAAATATATTTAATTAGAAAGAGATGTATTGCATCAAAAGTGTTAAGTGTAAATTAATTATTTTTTAAAATCAAATTAATATATTTTATGTTATAGTTATTTATAATTTTATCAATTTACACATAATTTGATATTACTTGGACTGGGGAATTAATTTATCCAAGTTGCTCCACTGGCGTCTGTAGCTTGTTGAAGTTTAAAATCGGGCAAGTAGGTACAGGGGCTGTTTGATTTGGGCTGGAAGTGAGGAGGTAGGGATGGGGAAGCGGGGAAGTGGGGAAACTCATTTCCCACTTCTGATGTTTACATGCAACCGAAAATGAGAAATAGAAAAATCTCTTTTACCTTTCCTTTTTTTCTTTTACACCTTCCTTTACACAATCATTTTCTCACTTCTAGGAAGTTACAGTTAATTTTGTACTCATGTAAATCCAATTTATTTAATTTAAAACAGCTAATTTATGGTCATATATATCCCACTTGTATTCTAATTATGGTTGAAAAAAACTTCAAAGCTAATATTTATTTTAATATTATTTTGTAGTCAACTTTACAGTCATCCTTTTCACATTTACTTTCACATTACTAGCTAAATACTGAAAAATATAATATATTTTTTCAATTACACTTTCACGTTACAACTTTTTTGTTCCTTTTTATTACTTCCACTTTTCCCTTCACTTCCCGCAAAGCATATTAGTCAAAAAAAAAAAAAAAAAAAAAAAAAGTTTTACAGTATCAGCATGAGCTTGCTTGCAGTGATTGTGACTCTCTTTAAAAGTGTCTGCTAGTGACACTTTTTGAACATCAATCATGAAGGGAAGAAAAAGAATAGAAAGAAAAAACTACATCAATCAATTACAGGGGCTATCTTTGTTGAAAAGCTAGGAATATAATCTATTTTATCTTGTTTAATATAAAACACATAAAATTTTCTTAGGGCTGAAAAGATAAGTCCTTTGAATTAGACCGGCATTTCTTGATTTGTTTCTGTGATCAATCCTCAATTTTCTTCTATTAAAGACACCTTTCTTAAACGTCTAGGTCAAAAAGAAGAGAGCTTTAGCGGGCCCAACCAATCATGTCCTTCACGTCAATCACATCACTGTGATGCTGACTGTAACGCACCATTAGCAAGAACTTCGAAAATTTTTAGTGAATTTTTTCGTTGAAAATGGAAGATTCTTGACTGTAATTAAATAAAAATTTAATCACGAGTTATTATAATATTATTTTCTCCTTTAGTTACATAATTGGTGTTATTCTTATGGAATTATTTGCGTTCTAGAAATTTGTATTTTATAATATTAGGAACACATTTTCAATACTAACATAATTATTATGGTATTTTGTGAAAAATCTCCTAAACTATTAAATTCTAAAACAAATATCGCAAATTATTTCTAGAATTTCTAAAAAATCACTTTCATCAGTGTATTGTTGGAACAGCTATCACATGACTATGACTTCTCTATTTTATGACCAAGTTGTCCTTAATAAAACAAGTGTAAATGGGCGTTTATCATTTTTTTTAGTTGTAATAAGACTGTAAGGGTGAGTGAATTTTGGTCTTTACACTGGCATCTTTAACATTAATTAGGAACAAAGTGAAAAAAAAATATAATTTGTGATAGTATTTTAAAATTCTAATAATTTTAAGAGTGTTTTGAAAATATCATGATAGTTTTAGATGGTATTATTGGCCCAGAGGCCTTCCACTCTAGTTTTGATGATGATTAACTCATGTAGTTATGTTTACTAATAATCTTGTGATGTTTAGTTTTAGATCTCTAATCAAGATATTAGTAGGTGATTAGTTTCAACAAGATGTTTTGGAAGCTCTCACATGGTGATTCAAGAGCCCGAGCGTCAAAGATCATATATAGCACTCGTTGGAGTCAAGCTCGGTGGATCACGGTTTGAATCGAGTCGACTTGGAGACGGCGCTCTACAAGAAAATTTCGGTACATAGTTTAGTTTTGTTTAGATCCATTTGTTAAAGATTAGATAGTGTGGTATGTTCAAGTTCACAACACACACACGTTTCATGTTTTGCTATCGGTTTTCGGTTTTGTTTTAACCGATCTTGGTTTTCATGAATAGATATTATCAATACAAGTTTACATTGTTTAAATGTATATTAGATATGTTCTATATACATATATGCTTCATCTTTTAAACAAACTTAATTTGATGTCTATTTCATGAGTTTGGTATTTTGTGTTTTAACAAAACATATTTTCGGATTTAATATCAAAAACATGGATATATATATGTTTTATGTATATTGGATTATATCCATATACAACATGCCTAAAAGTTGTTTCTATATCATATTTTTGTATTTGAATGAGTTTTGGACAAAACGTATTTTCAATTCAAAAATTCAAGTTTGGAAAAATACGGATTTTGATTTTCGGCAATATTTCCATAACACAAAAATGGTTCAAAAAGTTTGAAATTTGTGTTAAAATTTTTCACACAAGTTTGTATTTCAATGTATTATGCTAAAACTATTTTTGTGGATTTTTAGAGAATTTATGAGATTTTTTAGAAAGTAAAAAATTAAGTTTTTCAGTCCCTAAATAGTTTCTGCCAGGCTCTGGCGGTCGACCGGACCAGGAGCCGGTCCACCGGAGCGGTCGACCGGACGTACACAAGAATGTGCACTTGGCCGTGTCAGTTGGCCGGTCGACCGAGCGGTCGACCGACTGAAAGCAACCCACTCTCGGGTTGCTCCGGTCGACCGGGCGGTCGACCGGCCAGAGAGCCGTTGCTCTCTGGTTCAGGGCCCGGTCGACCGGGCGGTCGACCGGAAGCAGCAACGGTCAAATTTTGACCGTTGGCCGGTCGACCAACCGGTCGACCGGATGGTCAATTCTGACCATATTTGCTGCCAACGGCTAGTTTTTCCAAATGGCTATAAAATGGGTTTCTCTTAATAGTTTTCAACAAGTTTTTGGAGAGCTTATTTTCTGATCTTACTAGTGTTTTTGCAGCAATCAAAAAGAAGTTTTTGGGCTTTATAGTTCACATTTGATTTGATATTTTTCTAGGGTTTGGAAAATCAAAGAAAAGTGATTTTTGGGAAAAGTGATTTTGGTTTATCTTCTTCATCATTATTTCTAGTTTTTCCCAAGGATTTTCTTTGAGTATTTATTTTCCATTCCTTTGGTTTTTCTCACACTTGAGCTTCATTCTATCCTATCTATAAGATCTTTGTGTTTGTGAGAAAAGAAATTAGTTTGTGGTCTTTTGATCACCAAGTTGTAAACCCTTATCATTGCTTAGCTTTATGCCTTTCCCTCTTAGTGTAGAGGAGGTTGTGCAATTGGGTTGTATCCCTCAAGTGTGAGGTGATCCTTATTTGACTTTGTGCTTATCCCTCAAGTTGTGAGGTGATTGTTATTGGTGGTTTTGTGCCTTAGCCTCTAGTGAGAGGTTGTGTTTGTAAAGAGAGGAGTTGTGTACTCCCGGTTGTAGTTGCCCCAAATCCTCGATGGAGGTTCCCTGTGTGGGAGTCCTGTGTGGACAAGTTAGTGGATTCGAAATCCTTCTGTGTGAAGGCGGGAACGTAGAGCTGGGTGCTCGAACCTCGAAACAAATCTTGTTGTTTGCGTTTGATCCATTGACTCTAACTCTCTCTTTTACTTTGTGCCTTGCATCATTCATATTGTCATATCATAATTATATGTTTGGCTTGTTTGTGTGTGCCTCACTTGTGCTTAACCACGAGAGCTTCATATAGCGCCTCAACTCTTATTCAGAGGAATCAAGAGGAGTTAGTCCAGAGCCTGTAACACCCCGTTCCCAGAATACGTACTTAGTTGCGTATTCAGATTTTTCGATCGTATTTTTCGATTTACTTCCTGTATTTGTTTTGTATTATGAATTAATTATGTGATCGTTTTGTCTTGGATCCGGATTCACGGACTCAGAGTCAGCCATAGTCTGAACCGAGGACCCGATCCTAGGGTATTACTCGATTTGGTCTTTCTGGTATTTAGATCTGACTGATTTCAGTTTTAAACATCATTTCCAATATTTTAGATTTTTTATGATTTTATGGAATTTTCCTGAATTAAATTGAGAATCTTCAAAACCGGTGTCGACCAGTGCCGCTGACCGATTCTCGGATTTTTAATTTACAAACCGATAGGAATTACTAGAAGTGCCTGTTTACATTATTTCTTAAAATCACATTTTCCATCTAAATACTTTTCTGAGGATTTTATGAATTTATGAAAATTCCACCGGATTGGGTGTCGGCCAGTGTCGCTGGTGATTCCAGAATTTTTAGTTTACAATCGGAATTGAATTTCTGAATTCCGCTTTCACTTTACTTCTTAAAATCATATTTTATTCCTTAATACATTTTCTGGGATTTTTCGGAATTTATCAAAATCCGGCCGACCCGGTGTAGACCGGTATCGGCGGTTGACTTCCAGATTTTTTTTATTTGAAAACGGAATTTTATTTCTGAAAACTGATTTCATATTATTCCTCAGGATGATGTTTTCTACCTCTGGGTATTTTTGGGGATTTTTCCGGAACAGTCGATATTTCTCGACTATATTAAAATATTATTATTTTTCTAATCTCTTCCTTTCTTTCTTTCTTTCTTTTCTTTTCTTTTCTTCCACCAACTCCAGCCCACTCCCCTCCACGTGGGCGACACACCCCCCATCTCTCTCCCATCCATCAATCCGTATCACTCTCTCTCTCCCTTTCTTTTTCTTTTTCTTTTCCTTTTCTTTTCTTTCCCTTCTTCTCTTTTCTCTTCTTCTTCTTCTTCATTGGGTGGCTGATGCCCCAACCGAGCCACCCAACGCTCCGGCCACCATCTCCGGCCACCACGACGCCGGCGAGGAGACCCCGAACTCCGGCCATCTCCCTTTCCTCTCTCTTTCCTTTTCCTTTCTTTCCTTTTCTTTTCTTTTCCTTTTCTTTCTGTTTTTCCTTCTTCCTTTTTCTCTTCCTCCCCTAGATCCAGCCACGACCTTCACCGTCGTCGGACCTCTCCTCCCTCCTCCGGCACCCCCGGCGGGGGCTGACCGCCGCCGGCGCGACGCCGGCGGCCTAGGCGCGGCCAGGGGGCCTCCTGGCCCCTGTGCGCGGGCTTGGAGGGGGCAGCAGTCCCCTCCCTTCTCCCTTTTTGGGGTGGCCGGAGGCCACCCCTGCCTGCGCCGGCCACGACGGCGGCGCATCCCTTGCGCCTCCCTGGCCGCAGCCAGGGAGAGGCGCCAGGCCATGCCAAGCCCGGCCTGGCCTGGGCGTGAGCAGAGGGGGGCAGCAGCCCCCTGCTGTTTTCTCTTTCCCCCTTTTTGGGTGGCCGGCGCGGCCACCCCTGGCCGGCGGCCACCGGAGGCCGCCGGCGCCGGCCTAGCTGGCCGGGGGCTGTTGGAGGAGGGGGCAGCAACCCCCTCCTATTCTCCCTTCTCTCTCTCTCCTCTCTCTCTCTCTCTCCTGTTCTATCTCTCTCTCTCTCTCTCCTGAACTCTCTCTCTCTCCAGATTATCTATCTCTCTTTCTCTCAAGATTCTCTCTCTCTCTCACTCCTAATTTCTCTCTCCTCTCCCTAATCTCTTCCTCTCTAGATCTCCCTCCTCTTCTCTGTAAATTGCTGACGCGGATCTCATCCCCGCGTCCAGACGAACCCTTAACGCGAGTCTTCGCGATCTTGACATCTCTTTAATGCGGCCTTCGCGTTATTGATCGACGCAACGCGGAGTCCATGCCCGCGTCTGTGTCCCTCTCGTGTCAACACGACGCAGAGCTAATGCCTGCGTCGTGTTCTTCTCGTGCTAACGCGACGCGGAACCCACAACCGCGTCCGCGTTCTCCTCGTGTCCTGACCTGAATGCGGGTGTCGAACCATGCGTTGTGACATCTACGCGACGCGACTCCCGCGTCTGCGACCCCCGCGTCTCACACTCAAAACCCGCATCTCCCTGTGTCTCTTTCTCTCTCTAAATCTCCCCCTCCAGTTCTCTTTCTCTCTCTAGGTTTCTCCCTCTTTCTCTCTCTAACTCCTTCTCTCTCCTCTTCACTTTCTCTCTCTACTTCACCTTCTCTCTCTAAAAATATTTATATTTTATTATATTTTATGGCGCGTGCGCGAGTTCCATGGATTTTGGACTTTCCGGCATTTCCGGTTGATTTAGGCGAGTGTCCTCGCTCTCGCCTCCATTTGAGTTTCCCCGCTTCGTCGGGTCGACATGTATTTTATTCCATGTTTTCATGTATTATGTATTGGGCTGAGTCCCTGTATCTGTGTATGGCCGAGTGCCAGTGACTAGACATGTATTGCTCTGTGACGAATGCTTGTATAGGGTAGTTCCTTCTTGTGCATATACCATGCCTGTGATGTATTGTACTGCTTTATACCATGCGTGGTCGACCCTTCGTGGTCGTTGGACTCTGGGTTTCTGCCCACTCCTGGGATGGCTAGTAGTCACCGAGAGTGCGCTTAACCCCCGAGCGTACATGGCTTCCGGACCCTTCAGCCTCCGGTCCCTCACTATCTCGAAAGAGGCGTGATTGGGATCGTCAGGTTTCTCATTCAGCTTCCGGTCTCTCACTATCTCGGCTACACTTGTTGGATTGTGCTAAGTTGAGCCTCACTTGTTTTTAGGTTCCGCATTTAGAGTGTTAAAAATTTTAAGATTAGCAATCACACCTATTCACCCCCCTCTAGGTGTTTTTCAATTGGTATCAGAGCTTGGACTCTAGGATTTGGTTTAACAACCTAGAGAAGATCCTAATTTGCTAATCATTTCATTCATATTCATATAGTAAAAATGGCCGATGGAATTAAGACCCCTCCTAAGTTTGATGGACTTAACTTTCCCATATGGAAAGTTAAGATGACCGTGTTTTTGCAATCTCTAGGTAGCCGAGTTGCAAAAGCCGTGACTAAGTCCTTTAGTGTACCCCCCGGTGACGAATCCACTTGGTCCGAAATAGAGACTAAGGAATTCGATGCCAATGCTAAAGCTCACTATGCACTTCTACAAGCCCTTAATGATGATGACATTTCTAGGGTTATCCATTGCAAATCCGCATATGAGATTTGGTCACACTTGATAGTCACACATGAGGGGACCTCACAAGTAAAGAAGGCTAAGATTGACCTTCTTCGGTCTCAATATGAAACATTTAGCATGCAAGAAAATGAAACCATAGATGATATGGTTACAAGATTTACCAAGATTACTAATGGACTCTCTTCTTTAGGTGAAGATATCAACAATGATCAAAGAGTAAGGAAGATCATCCGAGCTCTTCCTCCTTCATGGGAAGTTAAAGCAACAACCTTGAAGGAACTCAACGACAATGAAGAGATGGAGCTTATAGGTCTCATTGGGAACCTCAAAACCCATGAGATGGAAAGGAAAGCAAGGGAGGATATGGCTCCTTCTAAAAAGAAGACTATCGCCTTCAAGAGTCAAGCTACACACTCCGATGAAGACGATGAAGAAGAAGATGATGAGGAGCTCTCACTCCTTGTTAAGAATGTCCGGAGGATGTACAACAAGGCGAAGTACCAAGGTAGAAGAAGATGGCAAGGAGGCAAAGAAGAAAGAAGGATCACTTGTTTCAATTGCCAAAAGCCCGGACACATTGTTGCGGAGTGTCCGGACAAAGCTAAGCCCTCCACATCAAAGAAGCCCTACAAGAAGAAGGCTATGAAGGCAACTTGGGATTCAGAGACCGAATCCGAGGAAGAAATAGACACCGCCAACATGTGCTTCATGGCTAATGAAGGCACAAGCAAGGTAACCTCTTCCCCTTCCTATGATAATGAGCTTTCTATGGATGAATTAGAAGAGGCTTTTGTTGAGTTGTCACAAAATTATGATTTCTTAAAGAAAAAGTATTTAAAGATGAAAAAGGAAAATGAATCTTTAAGTCATCAAGTTTTTACTCTTACAAAAGAAAAGGATGATTTGGTTTCCACCTTGGCCACTACTAAAAATGATTTTGAAAAATATAAGATTTCTTGCAAAGGTAAGGCCCCACTAATTGATTCTAATGAAGTTTCTATGCTTAAGGAAAGATTAGACTCTTTAAGTGTTGTTTTGAAAAATTGTGAGTTTAACAAGAAGAAAATTGAGGCTATGTTTCCTAAGAAACAAGCCCCAAAGAAAAATGCTCATGCTCATGTTCATGTTCATGCTACACAACCTAAACAACATGGCAAAACCCAAAACATGCTCACACTACACGTACACATCATGCATTCATGTATGGTAGAGTGTTCTCATGTTCACATTGTGGGCGGAAAGGACACTTAGCCAATTTTTGCTATGATAGACTATATGCATCACATCATAATGTTTGGGTTCGAGGGACTAACTTTAAAGGACCCAAGAAAGTTTGGGCACCAAAATCAACAATTATGTTAAATGATGTAGGTACTTTCCAAAGCCCAACGACGTAGAGGATTGTGGTATCTTGATAGCGGTTGCTCAAGGCACATGACTTGGGACATCAACAACTTTGCAACCCTATCAAGATATCATGAAGGTGGCACCGTCACCTTCAGAGATGACGCCAAGGGTAAAATCATCGGTATTGGTAATGTAAAACTTGGCACCTCTCCTTTAATTGTAAATGTAGTTTTAGTTGATGGCCTCAAGCATAATCTCTTGAGTGTTAGTCAACTTTGTGATAAAGGTTTTGATATTGTTTTTGATAATGTTGCTTGTAAAGTAATTGATAGAACTTCTAATGTTTGTGTATTTTCCGGTTTTCGTGAAAGTAATGTTTATATGATTGATATGTTAAATATGTCTTGTAATATTACTTGTTTGAAAGCCCTCGATGATGACTCTTGGTTGTGGCATAGGAGATTAGGGCATATTTCTTTTGATCACATTTCTAGGTTAAACACAAAGGAAATGGTGAAAGGTATTCCTTGCTTGAATTTTGAAAAGGACCGAGTTTGTGACGCATGTCAATTTGGGAAACAAACTAAGTCTTCTTTCAAGTCAATTAAGGATATCATGACATCACGTCCTTTGGAGTTAATCCATACGGATCTTTTTGGCCCTACACAAACCAAAAGTCTAAGTGGGAATAAATTTGCTTATATTTTGGTTGATGATTTTTCAAGGTTTACTTGGGTTTTCTTTCTTGAACATAAAAGCCAAGCATTTTCGTATTTCCAAACTTTTAAGAAAAGAGTTGAAAAAGAAAAAGAAGTTTCGATTTTAAGAATAAGAAGTGATAGAGGAGGTGAATTCATTAACCAACCCTTTACCACTTTTTGTGATGAACATGGAATAAAGCATGAACTTTCTTGTCCTAGAACTCCACAACAAAATGGAGTAATTGAACGGAAAAATAGAACATTACAAGAGATGGCTAGGACAATGCTAAGTGAATATGGTCTACCACATTATTTGTGGGCCGAGGCCGTTAATACATCATGCTATATATCAAATCGTGTTTTCTTATGTAAAAATACTACTAAAACATCTTTTGAAATGTATTTTTCTAGAAAACCAAATGTTTCTTATTTCAAAGTTTTTGGATGCAAATGTTTTGTTTTAAATACAAAAGATAATTTAGGAAAGTTTGATGCTAGATCTTATGAGGCTATTTTTGTAGGTTACTCAAACACTAGTAAGGCTTATATAGTTTTCATTAGATCATCATTGACTATTGAAGAGTCTATTCATGTTAAGTTTGAGGAATCTAACAAGTTTGTTAAGAATGTTGTAGAAATAGATGCATTGGATGAAGGTTTGGAGAAAGTAACCTTGGAGGATGCTTCTACTATGGGAGACAAACCAAAGGATGATGAAGGAAGCGAAGCTAAGGTGGAAGAGGCACAAGGAAATGAAAATCAAACACATGAGGTGGAGCCTACTCAACCACTACCAAAGGATTGGAGATACAATCCACATCATCCCAAGGACCTCGTCATAGGTGAAGTATCAAAAGGGGTAACTACTCGCTCTAGACTTCATGACTATTGTGGTAACTATGCATTCATTTCTCATATTGAACCCAAAAATGTCCTCGAAGCCGAGGCCGATTCATATTGGTTGCTAGCCATGCAAGAGGAGCTCAATCAATTTGAGCGCAACCAAGTTTGGCACCTTGTTCCTAGGCCCCACGATAGACCAACAATTGGTACTAAGTGGATCTTTAAGAACAAGTTGGATGAATCGGGTAATGTAGTTAGAAATAAGGCTAGGTTAGTTGCCCAAGGTTACTCTCAAATCGAAGGGATCGATTTTGAAGAAACCTTTGCACCCGTAGCACGGCTTGAAGCCATACGGATGACACTAACATTTGCCTCATATAAAGATTTCAAATTATTTCAAATGGATGTTAAAAGTGCTTTTCTAAATGGATTTATTGAAGAGGAGGTGTATGTTGAACAACCCCCCGGGTTTGTTGATCCTACACATCCGGATTTTATTTTTAAATTAGATAAAGCTCTTTATGGTTTAAAACAAGCCCCTAGGGCTTGATATGAAAGACTTTCTTCATTTTTGATTTCAAATGGTTTTAAGAAAGGTAAAATTGACACAACTTTGTTTACAAAACATGTAGAAAAGGATATTCTTATTGTGCAAATTTATGTGGATGATATTATTTTTGGTTCTACTAATGAATCTCTTTGCAAAGCTTTTGAATCATGCATGAAGGATGAATTCGAAATGTCTATGATGGGGGAACTCAACTATTTCCTTGGACTCCAAATCAAGCAAAAGAAGGATGGGATCTTCATCAATCAAGCCAAGTACACAAAGGAACTAATCAAAAGGTTTGGGCTTGAAGGATCGAAAGTAAGCAAAACTCTCATGGCAACAACTACAAAGCTTGACAAGGATGAACAAGGTAAAAGTGTAGATATTAAATTATATCGTAGCATGATTGGTAGTTTGCTTTATTTGACGGCTAGTAGGCCGGATATTATGTTTTCCGTTTGTCTTTGTGCACGTTTTCAATCTTGTCCTAAAGAATCTCACATAATTGCGGTTAAACGCATAATTAGATACCTTAAGGGCACTATTGAAATGGGTTTGTGGTATCCTAAAACCGGATTATTTGAAATGAAGAGTTTTTCGGATGCCGACTATGCGGGTTGTAGGGTAGATAGGAAGAGCACAAGTGGAACATGTCAATTCTTGGGTAATTGTCTTGTATCTTGGTCTTCCAAAAAGCAAAATTCGGTAGCCCTTTCAACCGCCGAGGCGGAGTATGTTGCAGCCGGAGCTTGTTGTGCACAAGTTCTTTGGATGAAACATACTCTCCTTGACTATGATTTACACTTTGATCATGTTAAAATATTTTGTGATATTACTAGTACTATTCACATGACAAAGAATGCAAATCAACATAGTAAAACCAAACACATTGACATTAGGTATCACTTTCTTAGAGATCATTATGAGAAAGGTGATATTGATATTGATTATGTTTCTACCGATTTTTAACTTGCCGATATTTTTACTAAACCTTTAGACTATGCTAGATTTTCATTTATTTGTGGTGAGTTGAATGTTTGCATTATGGATTCTTAAAAATAAAGTTTTTCAATTGGTATTTTAACCCTTTTTGATATATGACAAAAAGGGGGAGAATAAGTTTAAGAGTTTGAGAGTTTGAGTTTGAGAGTTTGTTTTGAATTTGTTTAATGAGTTTGTTAAGTTTGTTTATTTAATGCTTTATGTATTGTGCTTCCATAGTCAAATTTTTATACATAGCATTATTTGAGGGGGAGTTTTCCAAACTCCTCTTCCATATTTATTTAAATAACCTATATGTTTTGTCATCATCAAAAAGGGGGAGATTGTTGGCCCAAGGTTACAATCACCCATGATTAGTGTATTTTGATGATTACAAAACATATTAGTTATTTGTACTAATAACATTTGTTGTATAAGTGTGTTTCAGATTTCTATTTATTCTAGAAGTCTTCTCTCACAAATACAAGGATTTGGACTCAAGTCAACTCCAATTGGGCTCAAGGAACAAGTGTTGAAGATCATATGAAGAAGCCTATTGAAGATCTTGAAGTCTTAGAATCATTGTAAGAAATAGAATGTTAAAGTTTGAGTATATGAAATTTGGCTCTAGGATTTGCACACACACTTGTTTCATAAATTTCCTATGTTTTGAAAATGGTTATTTCTAAGTTTTATGCCTTAGTTTATATATACATGTACCAAAAGCTTTATATCTTGAAAATCTTGTTTAAAACATGTGTATAAACTATTTCTGCATAATACTTAGCTATATGTATTTTTAAAATATTTCTCAAAATTTTTCTAACTCAAAACCAGCCCAGTTTTTCTGTTTCAGGCAACTCCGGCCGACCGGCCCGGTCGACCGGCGATGTGTCTGGACATGCACTGTTTGTGCATGTCTGTCGGTCGACCGGACCGTCGACCGACGGAGAGCAAATTGCTCACAGGTTTTGTCGGTCGACCGGACCGGTCGACCGACGGAGAGCAAATTGCTCACAGGTTTTTTCGGTCGACCGGACCGGTCGACTGGAAGAAGGAAACTGTGTTTCCTCTTTTGGGACGGTCGACCGGACCGGTCGACCGAGAGCCAACGGCTCTTTGCAGCTGGGCTGGCGGTCGACCGGACCGGTCGACCGCCAAGCCTGCAAAAACCCAACGGCTCTTTCCTCTTTTGTGCAATTCTGAAATCTGTTTTTTATCTGATTTCTTGGCAGACTTTTTCAGCGATTTTCAGGTCTTTTTCAGAGAAAATAAGACCAAAAGAAATTGTTTTTAACCTATTTTTAACCCTATAAATCGAGGAGAAGTCTCTCTTGTATATCACCTAGAAAAATCCTCAAGTTTGTGTTGTTTTCAAAAGAGAAAAGAAAAGAGTTTAAAGCTTTCATTCCAATTCTTTTTGAGCTTGTTTTTCAGTTGTGTTTGATTACTAATATCACTCTACAACTGAAGTTTTTCTCACCACACTTCATAGAGCCAAAAATCCAATACTCATTCTATAGTGAAGTTGTAATTGAAGTGAGAGTGTTTGTAAAAGAGATTGAGAAAAAGTGTAGTGATCTTGTTGTGATCACTTTGTTCTTGTAATCCTTTCCTTGTGGTGCAACCTCTTCGGTAGAGGTCCTTTGTACTCGGTGGAGCTCGGTGCTCGGTCTTCGGTAGACCAAATTGTAAAGGCGTCCTCGGTGGATAGTGGAAACCCTTCACGGAGGTGAAGGCGGGGAGTAGAGCGGTGGCTCGAACCTCGAAACAAATCACTTTGTTTGCGATTGCCTTTGCGTCTAATTCTTGCTTTACTTTTCAATAGCTCCTTATTGCTTTCTATTGCATACTTGTGATATTGTTTGAATCTCTTGTGATACTATTTGCTTGCTTGTAATTCTTGCCATATATCATTGTGTTCGCATCATTCTTCATATCATCCATTTCATACTTGTGTGTGCCAATCCCGTACTCATCCAACAAGAGCTTCACATAGCGCCTCAACCCATATCAAGGGGAATCAAGAGGAGTTTAGTCCAGAGCCTCGCAAGGGGATTTCGGCTACACTTGTTGGATTGTGCTAAGTTGAGCCTCACTTGTTTTTAGGTTCCACATTTAGAGTGTTAAAAATTTTAAGATTAGCAATCACACCTATTCACCCAACCTCTAGGTGTTTTTCACCATACTCCAGCGATGGAACGTCCTGGGTCGTGGTCCCGAGCATGTACAGGACCCACTGTAAACATAGTTCGTTGATACCCCCGTTGGTTTCCAATAACAACCTTGCTTTACTCGGATGTGGATATATGTGTGTTGGGACGCTAGTCCACATATCTAGACATCAGGGTAAGACGAGTAATAATAATAATAAAAGATGCCAACCATGGGTCTGTTGTATGCTTTGCCGAGTTTGCGTCCATCGGGTTTTACATCGGATTTCCGGTTTTATGATTTTTATCATATTAGCTACTCATACCCTGTCTTATTACCCATGTTCCATTCCATCAGTCTACTGCTCCTATCTTATCATTCCATGAGTAGTTCCTGCTTGATATCACTTGTTATATATCTACCTGCTTATACATGCTTATGCTTACAACACGGTTTTCAATGCATGATTATGATTCGGTTTTATCGATACACGTGTGTTATCCTTGCACGCCATCTGGCTTTCGTATCACCACTCGCCTGGGGAGTCTATCTGACTCCCCTGGATTCTCATGTCCAGGTCCTGGAGCTTGGAGCATGTCGGAGCTTGGAGCTTGTTGAATCCCAGTTGCTGACCTGAAAAGCGTATCGGTAGCTTGGATCTCCAGCGGACCATCTGAAACTCTATCCTTCCAGGCCCCCTGTGTGCCTCTCGAGTTTTCCTTTTGTAAACTCGTGAGTGCCTTTTTACTGTTCATACTTGTACATCCCTTTGTATTCTCGCATTTGCGCCTATCAGGTGATGTAATATTATTGTAATATTGGATCACCTCTGGTGATAACTTTGTAATTGTACTCATAAGTTGGAATGTATAATGCACCACGTGCTTCCGTACTCTGATTCTTGCATGTACTGATGCTTAGCGTATATACGTGAGGGTATTTCTGACCTGCGTATATACGTTGCAGTAACGTCTCCGTACCCGCAGGATCGGGGCGTTACAGGTTGGTATCAGAGCCTAAGCTCTCACCTCCTCAGTACGTCCAGAGGGCAAATTAATGGTAAAGAAATTTGCAACTGGAATGCATGAGTCCTGGTTATACAGTCCAACTACAAGTACAAAGTTATCTATTCTTTCTTGATCATTCTTCCTTTGATTCCTAATTTCCTCTATCTTTCCCCTGTTTTGATTTTTGACGCCTTTATACCAACTTAAGATATGGATATACTAGAGAGGTAGTGGCTAGTTCTGAATGAAGCTATGACATGATCTCTTCGGCCAACTCTATGAAGCTCGGTATTCTCTGGATTGATCCTGATCGGGTTATCTTTCAGAAGTCAGTAGTCAGGATTCTCTACGGGTATTCTATATTCTCGGCTATATCTTTCAGAGTGATCGATGCCTGGTATTCGGAATTCTCAATTATCGGTCTTCTTTATTATGCTCAGTATTATCGAGGTTTCCTTTATCTTCAGTATTCTGGCTTATTCTCAGAGCGACATTAAGTATACAGTACAGCGGGAATTCTATTGCAAAGCTGTGTTATCGGTCAGTATTATTTGGCATCGTTCGGAGATTTATATAGCCGGAAGAGCAGAGGATGTCTATATTCTGATTATTGTTCAGTCAACTTGAGAGCCCTATCTATAATGCTTCATATCTTAATTGGTATAAATTCCGCCCTTGTCCTCTTTGTGTTCAATTTACCCCTTATCGAAATTGCGAGGACGTAATTTTTTGTAAGGTGGATGGATTGTGACACCCCGTTCCCAGAATACGTACTTAGTTGCGTATTCAGATTTTTCGATCGTATTTTTCGATTTACTTCCTGTATTTGTTTTGTATTATGAATTAATTATGTGATCGTTTTGTCTTGGATCCGGATTCACGGACTCAGAGTCAGCCATAGTCTGAACCGAGGACCCGATCCTTAGGTATTACTCGATTTGGTCTTTCTGGTATTTAGATCTGACCAATTTCAGTTTTAAATATCATTTTTCAATATTTTAGATTTTCTATGATTTTATGGAATTTTCCTGAATTAAATTGAGAATCTTCAAAACCGGTGTCAACCAGTACCGCTGACCGATTCCCGGATTTTTAATTTATAAACCGATAGGAATTACTAGAAGTGCCTGTTTAAATTATTTCTTAAAATCACATTTCCCATCTAAATACTTTTTCTGAGAATTTTATGAATTTATGAAAATTCCATCGGATTGGGTGTCGGCCAGTGTCGCTGGTTGATTCCAGAATTTTTAGTTTACAATCGGAATTGAATTTCTGAATTCCGCTTTCACTTTACTTCTTAAAATTATATTTTATTCTTTAATACATTTTCTGAGATTTTTCGGAATTTATCAAAATCCGGCCGACCCGGTGTAGACCGGTATCGGCGGTTGACTTCCAGATTTTTTATTTGAAAACGGAATTTTATTTTTGAAAACCGATTTCCTATTATTCCTCAGGATGACGTTTTCTACCTCTGGGTATTTTTGGGATTTTTTCGGAACAGTCGATATTTCTCGACTATATTAAAATATTATTATTTTTCTAATCTCTTCCTTCCTTTCTTTCTTTCTTTCCTTTTCTTTCTTCCACCAACTCCAGCCCACTCCCCTCCACGTGGGCGACACCACCCCCATCTCTCTCCCATCCATCAATCCCTATCACTCTCTCTCTCCTTTCTTTTTCTTTCTTTTCCTTTTCTTTTCTTTCCCTTCTTCTCTTTTCTCTTCCTCTTCTTCTTCATTGGGGCTGATGCCCCAACCGAGCCACCCAGCGCTCCGGCCACCATCTCCGGCCACCACGACGCCGGCGAGGAGACCCCGAACTCCGGCCATCTCCCTCTCCTCTCTCTTTTCTTTTCCTTTCTTTCCTTTTCTTTTCTTTTCCTTTTCTTTCTGTTTTTCCTTCTTCCTTTTTCTCTTCCTCCCCCTAGATCCAGCCACGACCTTCACCGTCGCCGGACCTCTCCTCCCTCCTCCGGCACCCCCGGCGGGGGCTGACCGCCGCCGGCGGCCTGGGCGCGGCCAGGGGGCCTCCTGGCCCCCTGTGCGCGGGCTTGGAGGGGGCAGCAGCCCCCTCCCTTCTCCCTTTTTGGGGTGGCCGGAGGCCACCCCTGCCTGCGCCGGCCACGACGGCCGGCGCATCCCTTGCGCCTCCCTGGTCGCAGCCAGGGAGAGGCACCAGGCCAGGCCAAGCCCGGCCTGGCCTGGGCGTGAGCAGAGGGGGGGCAGCAGCCCCCCTGCTGTTTTCTCTTTCCCCCTTTTTGGGTGGCCAGCGCGGCCACCGGAGGCCGCCGGCGCCAGCCTAGCTGGCCGGGGGCTGTTGGGGGAGGGGGCAGCAACCCCTCCTGTTCTCTCCTCTCTCTCTCCTCTCTCTCTCTCTCTCTCCTGTTCTATCTCTCTCTCCTGAACTCTCTCTCTCCAGATTATCTCTCTCTCTTTCTCTCAAGATTCTCTCTCTCTCTCACTCCTAATTTCTCTCTCCTCTCCCTAATCTCTTCCTCTCTAGATCTCCCTCCTCCTCTCTGTAAATTGCTGACGCAGATCTCATCCCCGCGTCTAGACGATCCCTTAACGCGAGTCTTCGCGATCTTGACATCTCTTTAACGCGGCCTTCGCGTATTGATCGACGCAACGCGGAGTCCATGCCCGCGTCTGTGTCCCTCTCGTGTCAACACGACGCAGAGCTAATGCCTGCGTCGTGTTCTTCTCGTGCTAACGCGACGCGGAACCCACAACCGCGTCCGCGTTCTCCTCGTGTCCTGACCTGAACGCGGGTGTCGAACCCCGCGTTGTGACATTTACGCGACGCGACTCCCGCGTCTCACACTCAAAACCCGCGTCTCCTGTGTCTCTTTCTCTCTCTAAATCTCCCCCTCCAGTTCTCTTTCTCTCTCTAGGTTTCTCCCTCTTTCTCTCTCTAACTCCTTCTCTCTCCTCTTCACTTTCTCTCTCTACTTCACCTTCTCTCTCTAAAAATATTTATATTTTATTATATTTTATGGCGCGTGCGCGAGTTCCATGGATTTCGGACTTTCCGGCATTTCCGGTTGATTTAGGCGAGTGTCCTCGCTCTCGCCTCCATTTGGGTTTCCCCGCTTCGTCGGGTCGACATGTATTTTATTCCATGTTTTCATGTATTATGTATTGGGCTGAGTCCCTGTATCTGTGTATGGCCGAGTGTCAGTGACTGGACATGTATTGCTCTGTGACGAATGCTTGTATAGGGTAGTTTCCTTCTTGTGCATATACCATGTCTGTGATTTATTGTACTACTTTATACCATGCGTGGTCGACCCTTCGTGGTCGTTAGACTCTGGGTTTCTGCCCACTCCTGGGATGACTAGTAGTCACCGAGAGTGCGCTTAAACCCCGAGCGTACATGGCTTCCGGACCCTTCAGCCTCCGGTCCCTCACTATCTCGAAAGAGGCGTGATTGGGATCGTCAGGTTTCTCATTCAGCCTCCGGTCTCTCACTATCTCGAAAGAGACGTGATTGGGATCGTCAGGTTTCTCAGCTCCGTCTGGTGAGCATACTTAGCGCTCAGCGCTTTATTCACTAAATTCGTTTAGGCGAGTTGCTGCCAGATTTTCTACTCGTATCTTAAACCGAGTTGTCCCGGTAACTTCGCAGAGCGCATTAGTGTCTAAACTCTGTTCGCTGCCTGTGCCTCCAGTTTGTTCAGCTCCGCCTGGTTATCATGATCAGCGTCCAGCGTTTTACCACTAGATTCGTCTAGGCGAGATGCTGCCGGAATTCCTACTCGCACCTTAAGCCGAGTTGTCCCGGTAACCTTACCAGACGCTCCAGTGTTAAATACTGTTTGCTGTCTGTACACTCCAGCTTGCTCAGCTCCGCTTGATTGTGCTCAGCTACTATTCTATCACATGCCATGTACTTACCTGATATGTTAACACTTGACATGCCATGCCATTACTTCATACCTGTCTTTTACATGCTACTATCTAACACCTGTTTGTACCACCTGACAACTGATGTGTTATCATCTAACACCAGACCTGCTACTACTTGGCAAGACCTCTTGTTATGGCATGACTTGCCACCGGACTAATATCAATCTCTTGACATGATTGGTCACCTGCCAAATATCATCCTCCTGTCATGCTATCACTTGACACCCGGCATGATATACTTGACCTGTGATTATCACATTTACGGGAATACTGTACTTGTTATCCTGCATTACATGCAGTGACTTGAATCTTGTACTTGTTATCCTGTATTATATATACAGTGACCTGACTTTATAGTACTCATGTACTCCTGAACTCTTGATCCTGTCTTGTACCTGCTATTCCCGTAAATTTGATAACTACATAATAAATCATAAAAAGGAACAACTTGCATTGGGTCGGGGAAAACTTGCGGCTATCAATATATGTTCGTGTTTACAGTGGTACTAGGCATGTTGTGCAACTAAAACTTCCGGTCTGACCTGTGGGCCTCCAGGCGACCGAGGGGAGTGCTGGCTCCCTCCTTCTTGGTACCATCTTGATAAGGGCATTCTATAAGACCCTCCTGTAAGCCTTGCGGCTGGTTCCATACTCCAGCGATGGAACGTCCTGGGTCGTGGTCCCGGGCATGTACGGGACCCACTGTAAACATAGTTCGTTGATACCCCCGTTGGTTTCCAATAACAACCTTGCTTTACTCGGATGTGGATATATGTGTGCTGGGACGCTAGTCCACATATCTAGACATCAGGGTAAGATGAGTAATAATAATAATAAAAGATGCCAACCATGGGTCTGTTGTATGCTTTGCCGAGTTTGCGTCCATCGGGTTTTATATCGGATTTCCGGTTTTATGATTTTTATCATATTAGCTACTCATACCCTGTCTTATTACCCATGTTCCATTCCATCAGTCTACTGCTCCTATCTTATCATTCCATGAGTAGTTCCTGCTTGATATCACTTGTTATATATCTACCTGCTTATACATGCTTATGCTCACAACACGGTTTTCAATGCATGATTATGATTCGGTTTTATCTATACACGTGTGTTATCCTTGCACGCCATCTGGCTTTCGTATCACCACTCGCCTGGGGAGTTCTATCTGACTCCCCTGGATTCTCATGTCCAGGTCCTAGAGCTTGGAGCATGTCGGAGCTTGGAGCTTGTTGAATCCCAGTTGCTGACCTGAAAAGCGTATCGGTAGCTTGGATCTCCAGCGGACCATCTGAAGCTCTATCCTTCCAGGCCCCCTGTGTGCCTCTCGAGTTTTACTTTTGTAAACTCGTGAGTGCCTTTTTACTGTTCATACTTGTACATCCCTTTGTATTCTCGCATTTGCGCCTATCAGGTGATGTAATATTATTGTAATATTGGATCACCTCTGGTGATAACTTTGTAATTGTACTCATAAGTTGGAATGTATAATGCACCACGTGCTTCCGTACTCTGATTCTTTCCTGTACTGATGCTTAGCGTATATACGTGAGGGTATTTCTGACCTGCGTATATACGTTGCAGTAACGTCTCCGTACCCGCAGGATCGGGGCGTTACCAAATCTTGTTGTTTGCATTTGATCCATTGACTCTAACTCTTTCTTTTACTTTGTGCCTTGCATCATTCATATTGTCATATCATAATTATATGCTTGGCTTGTTTGTGTGTGCCTCACTTGAGCTTAACCACGAGAGCTTCATATAGCGCCTCAACTCTTATTCAGAGGAATCAAGAGGAGTTAGTCCAGAGCCCTCACCTGGAATTCGGCTATACTCGTTGGTTGCATTAAGTGTTGTAGCAATTAAGTTTTAATTTCCGCATTTAGTTCATTAGATTAGCCTTATCACTTATTCACCCCCCTCTAGGTGATTTCGGGTATTATGGGTAATATTTAAAAAACTGGCAGTTTAACAGAGACTCCAAAATTATTGTTTTCTGCTTTTGAAAGATATCAGGCACACACAACCCAGTTGTTATGTTTAATCTTATCAAATGTCATGTAATGCAATGTGTTCGGTGGCTTCATCATGTTTGGCTTCAAGGAAGTGGGCGGAAGTAAGGTAACGTAGAAGTGTCATTTCTCACTTCTCTCTCTATCCAAACAACAAAAAAAGAAAAATGAGAAAAACCTCTTTTCTTTTTCTTTTTCTTTTTTACACAACCATTTCCTCACTTCAGGGTGCTAAAGTTAATTTAGTGGTCATGTAAATCTCATTTGTAATAAGTTATAACTCAAAACAGTTAATTTTATGATAATGTAAATCTCACTTACATTCTAATTACACTTTAATTTTATTTTTCTTAATTAAATTTTATTTTAATATTATTTTGCGTTCAATTTTGATCAACTTTTTTACTTCCACTTTCGCATTACCATCCAAACACCAAAAAATACACAATATTTAAAAATTATACCTCCCAATAACATCTAAAGGCCGAAAAATTTACTAACAAATTATCAAGTTTTAAAAAGAACTATTACAACTTCTTTACTTTCTCACCTTTTCATTTCCACATCTGTGACCAAACAGTATATGAAAACTGTAGCGCACGGGGCGGGGGGACATGGGGTCCAAATGTCCTTCAAATTGATGATTACGATGATAGAAGATGCTTGTCCTCGCTACATCCATGGCTGCTGTTAGCTCGTAGGGAAAGTTCAAAAAGATTCGGTCTCTCAATTCATCAGCGTGGCTGCTGCGGTGGCAAAAACAAAACTGGGCCCTCACTAGGTTTTCATGTGTCCTCTCTTGGTTTTTGTTTGTACAAATTTTAATATTTTAGACATATAAGTTAAGAAGATGATGAGATTGCACATGTTGCCCTCAAGATAAAATTAAAGTGATCCATTCTTGTCGACCAGACTTTGGTCGACAAAGTCGCAATTATATGAATAACTCACGCGGCAATAAATAAGAATTATGTAAATAACTCAATGGCATGCAATACTTGAGTGATTGCAACTATTGAATTCAAACTCTCGTACTAAGATTACTACAGGTAGAGACGTTATATGGAAAACTCAAACGG